>JAPMOR010014466.1:247918-497598 GCA_026543865.1 Argiope aurantia
TATATATATATATATATATATAGTGCATGAATTGCAATGCAATATTTAATTCCAAAAAAAGCTCAGTTTCTTTTTAATAACTAAGATGGAATTCATTCATTAAAAGTAGATTCCAACCAACAGTCCGTAAGATATTCATTGCAATGATATATTCTGTTCTAAAAAAGTTTAAAAAAAGTCAAAAGAAACTCCACATGGTGGTCACTATTAAACAGCTGTCAATTGAAACCGGTCTCGGATTCCATTTAGCAGATTCTGTATTTGTCATAATTTTCATAATTAAAATCAAATAATTCAATAGTTTTAATAATTATGATTATCAAACAAATAATACAATAGTAATATGCATATAATTTTTATTTAATTATAATATAATATATATTATATTTAATTTTAAATATAATAGGGGAGACCGGGGCAAGTTGACACCAATTTTGTTTACGAATTTTTCTAATTTTTGTGGTAATGATTAAATAGCTGATATGTGCACCAAAACATTCTTACATCCTTTGGCTAGTATAAAACCGAATTAATAACAGTTTGGTCAAAAAAATAAGTAAGCAATATCGAGTTGAATGGGCTAACTCCATCAGTGTCAACGTGCCCCAGGGCCGGAGCTCATTGGCACAATGCGCGGGGCTGTTTGGCATTATATTTCTGTATTTTTCCTTATCATACTGTAGGAATTTATGTAAAAAGAAAATAAAAAGTATATATATTAACTAGGAACTTTTATTGAATTAAAGTTTAATTGATTAAGTTTAACAAAAAATTACACTTTTTTTTTTTGGATTTAAAAACATTTAACCAAGGTACAACTAACTCAGATGGACTTAACATTGCAAAAATGTTTTTGTCTCATTGTCGCTTCAATGTTTTCTTTAGATTTCTTTATCTGCATTTAGTCTTTGGCCCCTTTCCTCTTTTTGATCTTTCTTTCTTCGTTTTTACTGTGTAGGACATTAGTCTTGATTTTCACAATTGTTTTTAATTTTTTCATCTTAACGGCTTGTTTTTCTGCCTGAAGTGTGTCCATCACCGGGGTATCTGTCAAAATAGCAGCCTGCCTCTTCCTTCGCCCTTTTCTTGTTCCTTGTCTTGTGCCAACCTTTGGTAATGGCCATAGTTCTTCCAACGGTGAAACAGTATGCGGGATCAAAACTTCGAGATCTGGGGATGATAAAACCTACAGTGGTTGAGTACCATTTCTTTCATGCTCTGCTTCTGAAATTTCATCGGGATCAGATTAGAACAAATGCAATCTAAAGCTGAAGAATCACTTTGGATATGTTAGATGTGGCTTGAGGACGGTTTGTAACGTAGCTGGGAAGAAATTCTGAATCGGGAAATTTGTCTGGATTCAGTGGACTTATTCCAGTAGCTGCAAAGGCGGCTGTTATATTGCTCTCGGCGGTAGCCAGAGGGAGAGCAGTCGCTATGATACCTGGAATATCGTAAATCTTCATTGTGTTTCCAAGATTGCTTCTATGCCATGAATCGCATGCACTGCTCACGTATTTCTTTAGCGGTTCATACACATTGCGATCCAGAGGTAGCAACTTATGGCTGCAGTGAGGTGGAAAACTCAGCACCACGACTCCGTTCGCTTTCAAATAATTGAGTGATGAAATCGAAAGATGAGAGTCATGATTGTCCAGTAGCAGTAGTGTAGGTCTTTTCTTTGTCAACTTCGTGTACAGGACGAAATGTTCAGCAAAGTACATACTCTGCTCTTCCTTTATCCATCCTGATGGATTGCAACATCCAGTGCTGCCTGTAGGTGCCCCATTGAGGAAGTTATCTCTGAAATTCACCCGTGGAAAAATGAAGAGAGGAGGAATCTTGTTTCCTATAGCAGATACAGCAACAACCAACGTGACAAGAGTTCCTCTTTCTGTAGATGTCATTTTGCCAATCTGTTTAAATCCCCTACGAGATACCAACCAGTCTGGTTTTTGAACAATTGAAATCTTTGTCTCATCCATATTCCATATATCAGCAGGTCCGAAACTGTACTTGTCGTAACACTGCGTCAAAAGTTTAAAAAATGCGGCAACGTTTGTTTTACTAAAGGAGGCAGTCCGGCTGAGACTCATTGCTTCTGGCCTTCTGATGGAAAAAGAAAAGTTCCTTTTTAAAAATAACCTGAACCAGTCCTCGCCTGCTTGTTGATTTTCCTCCCATGAAACAGGCACTTTCTGTTTTAATGAAATAGCAAACTGGTACGCAAATTTCTGTACTTCTTTCGGACTAAGACCAAAATAAATATCTGACGCTTGTTTTACATATTCTTTCGTGTTGGCAGATAGCTGAAAGTCAAAGGATAATCACCCCCTGCTTTTGAAGCTTTTTAGCAGTAGCGTTTTAGGGAACGCAAAGGTATCCCATACTTTTCAGTAGCCTTTGAATAAGACAATTCTTTATGCAATATCGCTTTTACTGCTTCCACAATAACGACCCGGGGGGTCGAAGCTCAGTTTGTAGTCCTCTTTCTGTTTCTAACCATGGCTGAGAAAAAAAAATATTAGACAAATAAATCATCGGCATTATTAAAAGTGCAAGGCCAACCTGCCCCACCTGTGCCAACGTGCCCCGCCTGGCTTGGTGCCAACATGCCCCGTCACGCCATTTTGATTTTGATTCCATTTTTGATTCGGAAATATTAAATTAATTAAAAGATGCTTTCTCACAAATACATTCATGAATACCAAAACACTAAGTGTAACATGACAGAAATTTCATTGCTAGTATTGTATATTGTAGAAGAAAATCAAGTGAGTAGTAATACTTAATTTTCGAAGCAAGAAAAAAAAATTGACCTCTAGTATCTGTAGAACCAAATGAAACTGACTGAAAACTTCTGAGCATATGAAGTCATACTTACTCTGTTCCTGTTTCTACTACCATCTAGTGGTTTTTAAATGCGCTATTAGCAAAGTGCCATCTTGCTCCGGGTGCCAACTAGCCCCGGTCTCCCCTATATATTATATTATATTTAATTATAATATAATAGTAATATGCATATAACAGTTAAATATATTCGGTACATAATAGAATACAAATGAAGGAAATTGAACGCAATTCTATTTGAAAACCATAATTAATCAATTTAGAAGACAAGAATTTCTCAATTAGGTTTGAAAATATTCGAAATCTAGTAGTTAAATTAAAAATTTTATTTAAAAGTTATGAATATAAAACCATAACAACCAGTACATTAAGAAACTAAATAATTTTAAAAGAAGTTTGATTAAATGATCAATCGTTTAACTATCATGGACTTTATTGAAGCTGGGCATGGACGAGGGAAAAAAAACATTCTGGAGGGCAAAAGCAATGTTCATATTGTATAAAAAAAGCTTTTAGTCTGCGAATATTTTCCCATTGCAGTGGAATATGTATTTATTGAGAATTACACTCCATTCACCAATCCCCAAAGCTCACATTGTGATTCTTTCAGGATTACTGCGTGATCCTACTTCAATTTGCTAGCTGCAATTATACATATCTATTAGTAATAGGAAATTGTAAGTACAATAGCAATAACTAACATCTATTTTGCTAACATCACATTTCATTGCTAACATCGAAAACTGCGAATTACTAACATCACATTTTCATTAAAATTCTATATTTCCAGTAGATTCGACAAATTTTCAATTTTTTTTTTTTTTTTTTTTTTTTTTTTTTTATCGTGGCAACATTTTGTGCATATTCCACCTGAATTTACTTTCTCACCAAAACATACCAGGGAAAAAGAAATTTCAAAACAGTCAACAATTCAACAGTCTCAAAAGTATGTTCCTATAGTTCATCCTGTATACAAACGCTTTTGCAATTCTATTTCTTTCATTCTTATAAATGGCTCGTCAACAGTTTCATTTGTCCTAACATTTCGATATTCGTCCTAAAACTTCAAGTTTTGGAAGATATAATTTAATGATCGACGCAATCATGACCTACTCATTTTGTTAAAGCAATCTAACTCAATAATAATAATAAAACCTTTATCTTAGACTTTCCCCGATTCAAACATGTAAACTATCCAGACTTGCGAGATATTATCAAATGGTGATCAACAAATTCGACCCAATTTTACGTCCATATATGTGATTTGTATATATAGAGAGAAAGCGATAATTTTCAGCAATTATCTTATAGACATCTTCATCCTAAGATAATTATTTAGAATTTCTAATTATTTAATTTCAAGTTGCATGGTATTACTGTTTAATTGTCAGAAGTAATTAAACACTTTTACAGAATATCTATATAATTCCTACTAAAATTCTGATTATTATACTTTTCATACATTCACTCTTATTCTTACCTGAAATTCTTGCATCTAAACAAGTGAAATAGATATTCTTGCTTTCGCCCCGGTCTACGTTGATGCTTTTCTTTATGCTCTTCTTAACTGGGCAGATATTTCAAAAAATTTTATTTCAAGTATTTATTAACTAATGTTATATTAGTGGATGAATCGTGACAAACTATTTTTTCCATTAAAGTTTTGTAGAAGAAAGATTTTGGAAGCAAAAATTTTGAAACACTCATTTATAAGAACAGAATACTCGGAACAAGACAGTAATAATTGTTATCATCCCGTTCAAATGCAAATACAGCAAAGTACTTCTAACTAATATATTTAACTGCATTTAATACACCAAAGCAAGACACGTACGAGACACTTTATCGAAACTAGCAACTTTGTAGACTGGAAGAAGCAACCTCATTATTATAAAAATATTTATAAGTTTCTAACTTATAATGCCAAGTAATTAGGCTTTGAAATATTATATTATATATATCATTACATAGTTTTACAAAATTTCCTCTTATAATTTCTATATTTGTTTCCATAGGTGTGAAACAGGAAGGAGATCTATGACAGCAACAAGTGCAAATAATAATCGAAGGTTTCTTATTTCTGACTGATTTCTTCTGCACTTTAATTATTAAGCCGTGCAGCAATATAGAATACTAGGATATAGGAATACTAGGATATCATGAAAAGTCGTAAAGTTCTCGAAAGATTCAAGAAGCCCGCTTGGCCGGCTGCTCTAGTCGAAAACAAAATTTTATGATTAAAAAGCATATCCAGAATAAAAAGATCAAACATAAATTTGAAATGATTTCGAAAATGTTTTCAAACTTATGCCTTAAAATGCATAAATGAGTTTTGAAATTTTGCAGCCTTATTAGCCAAAGAAAAGACTAATTGAAATAAATATTTTGCTTCTTAAAAAAAATGTAATAATAAAAAAATTCAAACATCTAAAAAAATTGTACATTGCTTACTGCGTCATGTATATACATTTATCAAATTGGGCATGAAAATAAAAATATCCTTGACGTTTTACTTTATTTATACAGTCCTTTCTGCCTCCAAACCCGCCGAGAGTCGAAGTCATATAGCACACTATTGGCAGGCGCTCTACAAATAAAAATAAATACTTGCAAATAGTAAATAAATAAGACTCAATGAGCAATGAACACATGACAATAGACTTTTGACTGATTCCTTAATAGGTACGGGGGTATCCTTGAGTGTCACGACTTGAAATCTAGCTTTTCCCTCTTCTTTCGAATTATAATTGTGGTGGTTAATGACCTTCAGGGGCAGGACTAATTTGGAAACATTATAATTATCCGCTCTGATTTGCACCGTATGTTCCTTTCTTCCCTTATTTTTTTCATATTTTCTATTTTAGAGTGAATTAAGTATAAAAAAGCGGACTTGGAAAGGAAAAGTGATGCGGGTTAAAGATTTCTTTTGTACATTTATTTTTATAACTTTTAAAAATGAGACCTAACTTTATTTTTAGTGTAATTTTTATTTACAGAATTCTCATTTTTCTATCAGTGGTGGGAAAATGAATTTGAATCGAAACATCTAGAATGTTGATCTAAGCAGGTCCCAGGATCAGGATGTAAAAGGCATGCATTCATCTCACCTTGATTTAATTATATTTATATATATATTTTTAAAGAGTCTAAAGACTTTGGGGGGGGGAAGCTTGCTTTCTTAATTTTTATCCTTTTGGTTTATGGGCTCGTATTCTGCATGCCCTAGCCTATTTATGTCTATGAATTGAAGGGAGATTACACTCTGACGAGGGGACCCTTAAAATAGGACCCGGTTGGGAATAATTGGTCCAAATGGCTAAAGACAGACCCTGATTAACTGGCAGAGGTTTTTCTTACTGTCGCCTAACCATAATGCGAAGTTTTATGAAAATCTGATTCCTAGCCAATTATTGTAATTAATTTAATGATATGTGTGAGCTCTATATTCAGAAGAAATAATTGTAGAAATAAATTTCAACTCATGCCGGGCCCAATTTATACCAGATAAAATAAAATACTCTTAAAAATAGAAAATAAAGCTTCCCTTGCCTCACGCAGGTAAACTCTTCTGATCCCGGGGTTTTTTCTTCATTCTCGGTGGGCCTGTCTACTTTTAAATAAACATCTGTATTTAAAGAAAGTATTTTTCGATCGATTTTTAAAATATTCTTTTAACTCTTAGTAGTATTATTTAGTTAATATACATTTGATTGATGAGGGTTATACAATCATCAATCCTTGGTTGGCCACTGTTATCTTGAAATGGAACTCCGGCTACAAGATCGAACAACCATGGGTTAGTGACCAATGACTGCATAGACTTCGATTGGTGTTTGTTAAATCTGTCTTTGGGAGACAAACGTCCTCATGTTAATTTGGCTTGCTTGCAAATCGGCATCATTTCAAAAGGAAGCTAAATAGTATTTAGCCAAAGAAATTATCAGCAATCGAATGCGATTCAGATTATGATTTCAGTATCGATAGGACTTGGCCTATCCGCTCTGGTAAGTAAACAGACATGGAGTTCTTTAACAATTTTAAGAAAATAGTTAAATTAAAAAAAAAAACCATGACGAGACCAAAAGAGCGAATGGATTAGGTAGGCAGAAAGTACTAGGAGAGTGAGAGTTTTTTTTTTTTTAATTTCTATAATTGTAGAAAGGAATTTGCAGTTATCGCATTTTGATCATTGTGGGAAAAATAAAAGTCCATACAACCACGAAGTTAAAGCAAAGTTAAAGTTCAAGTGATGAAAAAATTATTTTTAAAACAATTTATATATATATATATACTAGAAAACATTCATAGTTTTTCTCAATACCACTGCAGCTTTAATATATTAAAAAAATTAATTTCAAGTAGTATAAAAATAGTATAAAGTAAGAAAATGAGAAAATAACTTTGTAAATTATTCAGTCTTTTTTACTCCAAATATATCAGTTTGAAATTTTCAGAAAAAAAATGCAAAGAAAAGAAAATTTTCACTTGCATAATTGACCACATATATCGTTAATAATTTTTATTATATTATTAAAAAGTCTTTTTCATCTATAAATGAATAGAACCATATGGGTAATTAATTACAAAGGAAAATTTTAATGAAACAGTATTTTCTTAGCAGTGAAATATCGCCTCATTTTAATGGATATTTAGAATCAAGATGGCTTTTGTTCATTCATATAGAAAAATATGATGTACTATTGATTTTCGTAATTTTAAAATGCTCCTACGAGACATGCTCACTGTGTAACAAGTCACTGAAGAAATTGAAAATTTGGATAATAGTAGTGCATTGATTTGTGTAATGTATGATAGACAAGAAAAACACAAAATCTTAAATTCATAAACTTTATATATACAAATCATTTTTTACATAAATGGGCAGTTGAAAAAAAAAAGGACTAACAGATGTTCGACTAAAAGATCATGTTTTTGTGAAATACAGGTATAAAGAGTATTTATTATATGTATAAATCAAATTAAACACAAAATGCCTTCAAGCTTAAGATGACAACAGCTTGGAAATTTTGAAATGCAGATACATTCAATAATAAGGAAACAATACGCTGATAGATTGTTACACCTAATACCATTATAAGATTTTATATTTCTAACAAGGAAAATTATTACAAAGTTTTATATCAAATATTGACTATTTCTTTAATCGCTCCAACCTTTCAATATTTACCTAATAAACAGTGATACTGGCCCCATTGATATGAAATGTTAGAAAATATGTATTTTCACATGATATTTTTTACTTTGGTGCCTCTTTTAAAAGTGCATATTCATACGAGAAAATAAAATTTGGAAGAAAAAAAGGCTTTCACAATTTATAATACACAAATACAAAGAAACTCACTTTAGGGATGAAAAAGGAGGAAGATCTATTGAAATAATAGGAACATAACAGTTTTACATTGTGCTTCGAATATCATAGGATATGGATATCAAAGTGAGCTTCAATGCATTGTTGTGCAAATATTTAGACATTAATAAAGTTAAGATGGATGAATTACTTAAATAATGAAAAATACGATTTTTTTCTTTCTTTATGGTATAATGTCAATGGGAAAAAACTCCAACATGTAACACTGTCACAACGAATAATTTGGACAAAAAAAAAAATGCTATCTGCAAAACATTTTAAAAATTCAAAGTTGTGCAAACGAATCAAGAAAAAAACAATGTTCAATGAAACCCATTTACAATCCTAACTATATATTTAAAAAAAATACTTCTGAATGGGATAAAGAAAAGTTGATTAAAAGTTGCTTTAAAACTAATATTTCTACTGGTCCACAAGTCCTAAACTTTTCTTGAAAAAGTTTTATTTTTTTTTAAAAGATGTTCATAAAAATACATTTACTTGTAAGGCCAGAGGTATTCATATATAATAAAGGATACTAAAGAGATTTATTATAACTTAAAAATATCAAAGCAAACGAAACTAATGATTGAAAAAATTACAAAATTAAGAGCATTTATAAAAAAGTGTCATCACAAACATTAAATCAATACCATTCTTTGGATATTAACACGTCTGTTGCCATGGTTTACGCCTATAATTCGAATCCTCTAATTAATTAGATGACCCCTTAGCTAACCTTTAAGTATAGTAAAGAAATGATCATCTAATTAGACAGTGGGTGTGAATCAAATGACAACCAACGTGTTAAGCATTTTTTTAATGGTGCAGATAAAAGGGTTTTTTGTTTGTTTGGGTGTGTGTATGTGTGTGTGAGAGAGAGAGAGAAAGTGTGTATATGATTTAAGTAATGATCAAAATATGCTCATCACAGCCATGATGTAAGAATGCTGTGCAGTGTCTACCAAAGCATTAAAATTAAAACTTGCGAGCAGAGTATCCATTAACTAGACGAGCTTTTAATATTACTGCATCTGAAGAAATATATACTGACTAAACACATATAAGCTTTAGATCAAATAGTTGTCTTCATTTTGGGTGTAAAACTTTTGTTGCATACAAATTTTGAATTTTCTCAAGTCAAAAATGTTCAGAAATTTCAGTAAGCTCTCAATAATAGAAGTTATTGGCACATTTTTTGCACTACAGACCTTCTAGAAATGAATATCGCAGCTATATTCTGTATGCCAATAAAATTTAATATTATGCTTAAAGAATGATCAGGAAAAAAAAACTTATTTTATCTACATTTTTTAAAATTATAATTAGAAAATAAACTTTTCATCAGCAAAAAGGACTCATTAAAATGAGTTTCCTTTATAATTAGAATCACAGTCATGTAACTTTTCATTTAAGAGAAATTGCTTAATTTGCATAGCTTTCAGTTGAAACCTTTTAATATTAAAGAAAAATTCTATGAAATGCATTCATTGTCTTATAGAAAAGCATTAATTATGCTCTTTTTAATAATTCGAATCACAGACATTATTTCAGTTAAAAGGAATCACTTAAATTGCATAGCTTTGTACTGAAGCGTTTTAATAGTAAAGAAAAATAAGGAATATGCATTCATTTCCTTATAGAAAAGCATAAATTATGCTCTTTGTAATAATTTGAAGCACAGACATATTACTGTTTCAAATAAGAAACATATTACTGAATCGCATACATTGCATTGTACTGAAACTTTTTAATAGGTAGAAAAATATGGGTATATGCATTTAATGTCTCATAGAAAAGCACATATTATTCCACTTTTAATAATTGAAACGTATTACTGTTTCAGTTAAGAGGAATCATTTAAATTGCATAGCTTTGAGTTGAAACCTATTAATATTAAAGAAAAAGGCGGGAATACGCTTTCATTTATTCATTGTCTTATAGAAAAGCATAAATTATGCCCGTTTTAATAATTTTAATCACAGTCATTATTTCACTTAAATTGCATAGCTTTGTACTGAAGCGTTTTAATAGTAAAGAAAAATAGGAGAATATGCATTCAATGTCTTATGGAAAGGCACAAATTATTCTCTTAATAATTTGAACTACAGATATATATTATTTCAGTTAAGAGAAATCACTTAAATTGCATAGCTTTGTATTCAAGCTTTTTTTATAGTAATGAAAAATACGGGAAGATGCATTTAATGTCTTACAGAAAAGCACAAATCATTCCCATTTTAAAAATTTGAACCACATACATATTATTTCAGTTAAAAGAAACCGCCTCCATAGTGTAGCTTTGTACTAAGAAACTTTTTAATATTAAAAGAAAAAATAAGGAACATGCATTTAATAGAAAAGCACAAATTATGTATTTTCTTTAAAAATTACGTAAAAATACAGCGTTAATTAGAAGAAACAATTTTATAAATATTAGTTATCAATATAAAAGTCACAGTTGCAATAGAGTTGCGAAATACAGTCGCAAAAATCGCATATATTAAAAATTAAGTGCACATTTTGAAACTAATAAATTAACAGCGATTATTTAAGGTGCTGAAAGCTTCTATTATTAAAGCAGAAATACATCTAACAGGCACTATCAAGCTGAAATACCACTGCTAAAGTCTAATATATTACTGTCAGTAGAAAATATACCACATTTAGTCTTTATAGTTACATTGTCAGCATTGAAAACTGAATTTTTCAAACAAAAAAATATATGCTCTTCTAAAATCATATCGAATAAGATGACTCATTATTAATATCTAAAATTATATAAACAATACAATTACATAATACGCCTATCGCAAATTATTATTTTTATTAGATTAATTTGATTTCTTTACTGGGCATGCCATTAAGAAAATTCAAATAAAGATAAATTATTTTAAATATAACAACGTTTTATGCTATTTCTTAAAATATACATCGAAGGGGCTAATCTTTTTAAAAAAGCCATTCCTATGTACACTCTTTACACGTTATAAATTACGTATTAAATTTTTCACACAAAATATAATTTTAAAATAGAATTATTCAAAGCAAGAATACTTAATATTAAAAAAATAATAAAAGAAATTAAATCACAAATTTAAAGAAAAAAACTAGACAAGTGGAATAAGAAAAAAAAGATGTGATAAATTTATAGGTACCAATGCAAAATAATAAATATGCCGAATTATGAAAAGTAACAAAACTACTGTAAAATGAATGTTTTTCAAAATATATATTTTAACAACAACTAAGATATGTTACAATGCTTTTATTACATCAGTGAATGGGAATTTTTCAGCAAAGCATAAATAACGGAATTTTTAAAAAGAGACAGTTTCAAAAATTGATTTCATTCCAATGAATAAAATTTGTAAAAAATATTTGCATCCTTTTTACCAACATCTCACATTTAGTTTATAAGATAATTTTTCATCTTACTACATTATTATACATATCAAAACTTTAATTTAGCAACAAAACATTAATGCATGAGGTTACGTAAATTACAATTTAAAAAAATATCTATCAATGCGCGCAATTAAATTATTTGAAATTTATATAAGATAAAATCTTAAGAACAGGATAAGGAATGAATTCTTTTGGAAGACACTACTGGGAAGAGTAGTACACGATTCATTAATTTTTTCCAAATTAATGTGGATAATTTTACCACGCCAATTTTTTTTATCGACAGAAAAAAAAGAACATTTTTAACACACTCTATAAGCATCAAATTTAATATATTCAAAAATACCCCACAGCTAGTTGTTTCTCGATCGATAGTTAGTCCACTTAACTGTAAAATAAATAGAAAATTCAAAAATATCCGGAAGCATTGATTGATAAATGGAGCTTGTGTTAAACATTTTTCGAAAATTTTAATGCACATCATTTGTCATAAGATTTGATGGAATTTTGTAATTTGATTAACACAAGAGAAAGGCAGTAAAAATTATAAATTTAAAGATTCAAACTAGTCTTTTTATACTTACTTTTTAAATTTTGATAGATAAATTCGCTTATCAAAGGGGGGGGCGAAGTTAAACAAAATATCTCAAAATAGTAAAACCATGTAAAGTACTACAACCCACGTCAACAAGAATGTCTATTCTACAAGCCAATCCCGAAATAAGTCAAATTATCATGAAACATAATATGGAATGAAAAACATATTTACAAATAGTATTTAGAAAGTATCACTCAATGAATGCTCAAAACATAAAATAACGAAATTTTCGGAAACAAGAACTTCAGTTTAAATTATAATTTACTAACATCTCTAAAAAATCTATACATTTTAACTATATATCAATGAACAGAATTAAGTTGTATTTCTGAAAAAAAAAAATTACATATACAAATTTTTTTAAACTATACTTCAATATACGCATCAAAGCACAAAAAATATATAGAAGAGCATCAATACTTTACTATTAAAACTATCAGAAGACATTTTTCACAATGAAGTGGAAAAAATCATTCCGAAATAAAAAGAAAATAAGAAAATTCTGTGAGGAAAGAAATATCTTCGAAATGCAAGTACAAAAGTCTGAATGTAAATGTCTATGGTAGCAACACTCAATTTATATCCATAATTTACAAAGCCCCATTTGAAAAATTGCGTTTCCGTTGGCCAGTTCAATTCAATAGTTTAAAATTATAAATTTTAATTGCACACAAAGTTACAAACTAAACAAAACTCGTTTAATAATAATAAAAACAAAATGACTACAATTACATTCAACAACTTTCAGTATTATAAATGACAAGCAGATTGCATTAAAAGAAAGCAAATCGACAGAACTTTTTATAGCTGTCAAATCAAAACATTTATTTGTTCTTTGTAAACGCTATTCTAAGCTGATAGCATATTAAAAAAATACACAAATATGATACAAAATTTTATTTTCGGAATTACTTAAGAAAACTAATTTTCGAAATTTAAAAATGACTTTTTTATTCAACAAAAATTAGGATCGGCATTTTTGATTTGTAAAAAGGTATGCACAAAAAAAAAAAACGAAGTCATCAATAAATAAATAATTATATTCGTAAAATTTGTGATCAAGAGTTTGGGACTATTTACATGACAGCTTACAAAAATTTAGATATTAAAGCATAAAACATATTAATATAATCCTTTTTCTAAACACATCTACATGATATTAATCTATACATATTTTAGGTGGTTTAATTTGTTGATATTCGGGTTGAAAATAGTTTCATGTGGAAATATGAAACTAGACAATTATTCTTAATAAATAAATATAGCGGTTCTGATTTTAATCAGTGCACCAGTTTTTCAAAAATGATTTCTTTCATTCAAAATTTAAAATATATTAAACACAGTAAGAAATCTCATTGAAAGAAAAGATTTAATAACTTAAGAAACTTGATTTAATTGCATACAAAAAGAAAAATAATTAAGAAGCAAATGCAAGACGATTTTTTCAAATAAAATTAATCGCGTTTAATATATATATATTATATATATTAAATTTGAATAAAAACATTACATTCTGTCATAATTTTCTAGTCAATTTTTGACAGATGACAACACAAAAATTTTAAGTTTACATTTTGATTCAGTAGATACAAATAAAGAAGAAAAAAATGCTTTAAAAAATCCAAAGTTTATCATAAAAATTACAAGTATTTTCAATAAATAATTTTACAAACAAATTTTGCTACATCTGTAGCTGCCTTTAAATACAACCATATTTACAAGCTAATTCATGCAGCTTGAGTATCATTATAAAGTGAGTTACAACAAGCGTGATAATAAGCAAACCAGATCATCAATCAACAGTCAAACATAATACAGGATTTAAAAATATATACTCTTATTAATAAATAGAAACCTATCAACTACACATGCATAAAATTTTTTCACTCAAAACAATCAATACATAGCAAGATAAGGTATTTTTGCTTTCTTAAGTCTTTACAGATAATTAAAATTTAAAAAATCAATAATATAAATTTGCACAAATAATAGTTATGAAAATTTTTAAACCTAATCCATAAGAAATTGTTGATTTTTATACTGAAAAGACATGGCAATATTTAAAAAATAAATAATCACAGATATAAATGAATAAAGTAATGTATCTTAAAAATTAAAAACTACTAATCTTTTTAGATAAATCAGCAGCTCAGACATACACCAGACAATACATACAAAGATATATTTTTATATATTTTGATTTTAATTCTGACCACATTCAGGTAAAACTAAATGTAACTAATTTTACCATTTAGATTTTCTGGCATGAGTTTTTAGAAGATAAACAAGGTTTTCTTATATAATATGCTTTAGCAAATTTTGTAAAATATTTTCATTGTGCTGCTATTTTCATTTCAAAAATAATAATTATTATTAAAGTCTTTAAAATCCTTGTTCAAGTGATATTCTATGAAATGTTTTTCTTATTTACAATAAACATGGAAAACTAACAAAAGAGCAACAAAACATGGAATGGGAATCGAATTAAAATTCAAGTAATTTAATATCACTTTTCATACTTTTTAAGACTATCATAAAATACAATATTAAACAAGCTTAGGGAGTTTCAAACATGTAAATTAAATTAGCTGAAAATTACATAAAAATTTCAAACTCATGAACATGAAGTAACTTTATCATTAAGGCAAATTAAATGAAGGTCTATTTTTCCCATAACAAGTTTTTAAAATAAAAAGTATAAAAGATTACAATTAAAAAATATATAAATATATTTAAATTCAATAATAATGCTCTTAAAAGCTCAGAAATAAATATGACAGAGGAAAAAACTTAAGAGTTATAAATTCAGAACATTCTGAATTTCATAAACAAGACTTAATAGTATCAACGTAAACATGGCATCACTCTATTTCTACAAAAAAAAAAAAAAAAAATGTACACTGCTATAAACTTTGATTTTGCATTAACACGTACTGTAAAATTAACAATGCGTTCAAGTCCATAAGCATTATTATAAACAGGAAAAAATATTTTACATTGCTTTTCTTACCAAAACATACAGAATAACAAGATGACTATAACATTGCTTGGCAATACATTCTTTGAAGTTTTAACTAGTTACTAATAACATCAAATAAATTTTGTTTTTAAGCACAGTCTGACAATGCAAGTACATATTACACAGAGAGAAAAAAATTGCCCACTAGCAAATAATAGTACAATTTGCCAATTATGCACTTCACACACCAAAGCTTTGGGCGACGAAAATTCCGAATTGGCATACTTTCACACATGTATGTGGAAATAGTGTGATCACAAAGTACTTTAATAAGTATCTGAAAACTATGTACAAAAATATATACATGGGGCTGTTTTATATATAAATATGCATGTTATGTTAATTTTTATTTATATGTACATACATACATACATATATATATATATATAAATTTATATATATATATATATATACACATACATACATACATATAAATTTCACACTTTTTCCTAAATACATTGTAACTCCAGGCCATATCCTAATTCAATCGTTTTTATACATTTGCATTTGCACATACGGTAAGGGTTTTGTGAGGCGGGAAAGCCAAAAATTTTAATTGAAACTTGAAACTAAAATTACACCAACAGCTACATTCATTCCCTTAGTTCAATAGAATTGCCTGGTTATTATCTTTTACATCCTCACAAAATTAATTCACCTCTCTGTCTTGGAATGCTAACGTAGGCTCTTCTTCACAAGTGAAATTCCTTTCTGAATATATTTCACGAGTTCTGTTATACTGCTGTGCAACGTTAGGGGTTCAGACTGATCAGCCACTTCCTTAAAAAATTCTAAAAGACAAAATGTATACTTTTAGATAAAAGAGTAAAATAAAATATAACAAATAGAAAGTTAAAGATGAACTAAGATGATGATTAAAGATGAAAGTTATTAGATGAATATTATATGGTTTCAACAAGAAAAAAAAGAAATTTAAAAAAGGATTAAATCAGCTTACAATTATCACATACAAAAGAAAAAAAGACCAATACAAGCATGCAAAAACCAAGTGACAGAATCTCAGACAACACTATGAGAAGAGACATAATAACGAAAAAGTATTCATTGCATACAAAGATAATTCTCAAAATTAAAATATTTAACTTTATTGATTTTTGAAAGCTCATAAAAGTCAACATAAATGCAAACGCATTTTTATAATTAAAGCCTTCTTTTAAAATTACGTGTTTAGATATAAAAACAGACCACGCAATTTAAAGCCTCGATCAGAACAGACGTTACTTAACGAATTAAACTTTCACCGTATATCATTTTGTGACCGTTTCAACTTTTTTAGATTTAAAAAGAAATAATTCTGCACACATGAAAGAAAATGGTGCAACCACAACTAAACCGCCCAATTGCGAAATTGAGACGGTCTCCATGTAAAATAGCGTAACTGTAAATGGGTTTCGAGGATCATTCATCCAAATGTAAATGCAATTAATTAAGAATTTGCTGAGCATTATTCTAAAAAAAATGACTGTCGTATCAAAATTTCAAAAATGGGAATAATTGTATGAATTTGTAAATATTGATTTCCCGAATCGAATTTCTTAAAATGCTCATGAACGAATCATGCAGTATGATTTAAATATCCAAGAAATAAACATAACAGAGGAAATAATAGAGGAATATCCATTATTTCCTACTTACCTCTTAAATTACTTCGAGTCATATACATGTCAGCTTGTTCCCACAGGTCATGACCCTTGTGAAGATTAATCAAATGAGTGTGTTGGCGACATATCATGTCTAGTATGCTCTGGGGAACTGGCACTGAATTACTGTTATAATTACTGCTTTGTGAATTAACACTGCTTGCTGGAGAAGGAATTGGCGAATGAGGAGGAACGACAGCAGCATTCCCAACTCGAGATTGATTCGAATTCAAAGATGCCGAGCATTGCTAGAAAAGAGTTAAAGCATTAATAATGAATAAAATTACTTCAAAACTTGCAAGGCATTATGCTTCAAAAAGTTATAACTTATTTATATAAAGAAAATATATTTAACTAGTTATCTTGAAACAAAACTTTTTTGAATGTATAAAAAGCTGTTAACCGAATTTTTTTAAAACACAAAGAAATGCTTTAACAAAAATTATTCTTAGGCAGAATGAATAGTCTGGTCATATTCTTTCAAAACTATGTTCATAAATTATTTCACCTAAATCAAGATTTTTAAACTCCTATTTTTGGAGAAGTAGACTACCATTTATCTACAAGATTCAAACGGACATCCACATTACGAAATATCTACTCATTCCTGAACACTGACTTCGTTTCTATGTATTCTCATCTGTACATATTTCAGATTATTAAATATACGATAAAACTTGAAACAATTATTGAATTGTGGCTCAACAAATGATATTATATATATATATATATATATATATTAATTTACAAAAATTCATCATTAAGATTTATATGGAAAGCATTCATGCAAAATACTTACGTGCTTTAAGAAATCATTAACACCTTCGAGTTCTTCTTTTACTTCTTTGATCTTTAAATTATAGTGTTTCACATTCAACAGGGACTGCGACTTCAAACTAGAAAATATTGAAGAAAGCGGTTCATCAACATGATTAATATACATACAGAACCTCATGTAAAATTACTCAATATCACAATGTCCTTTAAAGTGCTAATCAGTTATAACATCAAAATACATGCTAATAATTTATAACTCTAACTGGCAATTTCATGTGCCCTGGAATTTCCAAAATTAATATATATATATGTAACATTATTTTATGTGAAGCAGAATTCAGTTTTAAGACAGTGAAGAGACTTTTTACATTTTTAAGTTCTTTTTAATCCATCGGGAAAGCATTATTATTTACAAGCAAAGACGCGGACATTGTGCGTCCGCCACAGCGCGCTGCAAAAACAGAAGTGGGGAAGAAGCGAGAAATAAATTATCCCCCCTCTTCTATAACATGAGATATGGATAGGAAAAATATTATTTTATAGTGCTAATATATTATTAAGATTCTGATAGGGATTTCTGACGCATGCCAATCACATGTAAAGGAAACACAGGGATCTTTTCAGAAAGAATGTGCTTACTGGACAGTTTTTTACCCCTTCACGCCGAGCGTGTGAAAGTATCGGCATTTAGTCGATTCAGCAATTTTATAAAGCTTCTCTTGAATTAATTAAGTACAGAAAATGGAATTGGATCAAGAAATAAGAGAATATTTTAGAATAAAGTTATTATGGACCAAATTAAGATAAAATCTTGGAAATTAATTAAATTGAAATTAGAATTAAAATATCATTACATATATATAGGGCATTTTTTATGTAATATCTGAAATTCACGTTTGAGACACGGGAAACGAAAGAATTTTATTACATATCAAGTCACACCGCACACTATGCTTCTAGAAAATGCAAGATTTGCACATGAATAACAAATATGTTTTTAACAAATACATTTAAATAAAGCATTTTTTAATTCAATTTTATTATTTCGTATCCATTACATTACGCAACTTTCACCTCTAAATTTGCAGGGAAACTGAACTAAACTGAATAATTGAAAGCATATAATTACTTACCAAAGAATCAACAGCTTAAACTCAGTACTCCCAGGACAAGATTGTAATTTCTTAATCTTTTGCAGCAATTTTCTATAAAGAAATCAAGTAATGGTAAATTATCAAACTATCACATATACATATTATGCACATATAGTTGAAGCAAATGTACAGTGTATAAAAGCTGAGAAGAACTTAAAAAGTTATTTTATATATTAATTGATTTTTTAATTAATATTAATTGAAAAAAATTCAGTTAATTTTTTTTTTATGTAAATCGCTTGAAAATAACTACACGAATTAATAAGAGTATTTTCTATTTTGTAATGGGTTTTTTTTTCCTTTAAAGATATGTTGCTTATTTTTTTAATTGTTTCATATTAAATTTTATTTTAATTATATTTATCAACATTTATTAAAATTTTTATCTTACATAAAATAAACATACAAAATTTATATTGTTGCAAAAATTAGTACTAAGAAAATGGAGCAAAATAAATATGAAAACATGAAATTAAGAAGCATTTCTTAAAGAAATTCAGCAATATAAATTTGCTATGTTTTAAATCAATGAATTTTTAGACCTTATAATTAATATTATTGCCTTTTAATTTGCTATTCTAATTTGAAACTCAAATTTAATGAAGAATCCTATTTTTTCCAATCAAATTATGCATGAAATATTTGATTAATAATTTGATTGGCTTAGCAATTTCCATTTCAAAATATATTTTATGTAATTTAAAGAAAATACTTTAAATTATTCTCAAATTTTATATTTTATAAATTCAATTGAATAATTGCTTACACTCAGGGTAAACCAACTTATCCCAGCATGCAGCTAATAATTTCACTTGTCAATACAACTAAAGATATTCTTTGATTTAGAGGTAATCTACTTTCAAAATACAGATAGAAACAATACAGCTATATAATCCGAAAATTATTTTATGTATTAATTTTTTCATTAAGTATTGTTATTAAATGCTTAAATTAATAATATTCACATTATAAACTATACTTACACAGTCAGTTTTAGAGTTACACCGTAAATATTATACACAGAATCTGTATCTTTGCTATATTCTTCTCTTTGTTGACTAGTCAAAATAAAAAGTACAACTGCCTCGAAATATTTCACAGCTTGCTGGAATGGGTCTTTCTGTAAAATTAAATGAATTCAAATTTAATATTTTATTGACACTTAAAAGAAAAATAAACATAATTTATAAATATTTGTATTTAACCTACGTTTTGAGGTTATATATTTAAATAAAGCACAAAATTGGAATGGTTGTAATCTTTCAAAGTTATGACATATTTAAAAATTTTATCTTAAAAAGATAGAATTTTTTTATTATTATTATTTTTTTTCGACTAAAGAAATGACACAGAAATATAAATTAATGGCACTGAAATACAAATTGGTATTTGACCACATGTGTGTAATAAATATCACACATATTAATAAATTGTCTGTTTTTACTATATAAAATGTGAAAGGTGAAAATTATTTGAAGTAAAAACATTTGAATATATGAAAAAAAAATATTAAAATTCATTAATTCAAAATGCAGTTTGTTTAGTAATATTGTTTAGAATTCAATTTCTGTTAAATAAGACTATCCGATTCTTAGGGATTGTTCGAAACTAGTACAGAGGATGATAAATATAGAAAAGTTAATTTTAAAAAAAATAAAGCTCATTGTTTCTATAACATCTAAAATTAATTTTTTCCACATAAAAGAAACAAGGGATTCAACGCGATTCTCCTATTATTCACTTAAGTAGCTTATAAATTCTAATATACACATTTAAAAACATAACAAAATAAAACTCAATTTTAGTATTTTTGCATAAATGCGATATTTTTTACTCTTTATAACGTCATATAATGTCCAATTTTATATTACACCCATTTAGAAAGTTTCGAAAAATTTTACTGATACACATTTATTTTTATAATCTTGAACTTACTTCTGAGGGTCTCATACGAATTTTAGTTAATTATCTTTTGAACAAAATAAGATGAATACCTTTTTAAAAGATCAAATACGTAAATCTGACTTTTTGCACTGTATGAAAAACTGAACGTTATGCTGGTTTGCATAAATATTTTGCTATAATCATTAGATTTCATGTCAAGTGGAGAAATTTACTTAGCAACCTACATATTATGTATTTTTGTGCATCACAATCAATATCTTACATACTGTCTTAATTTTTAACAGTATAAACTTACTTCTTTTTCAGCTAGGTAGAGCTGCTTTTTACCTTCTGTCCAAAAATAATCCATTGGCATAATAGGTGCTTGATTGTTATGTCTAAAGGGGGAGAAAATGCATTAATTACAAAATAGCAAAGATGCTCCAAAACTGAATTATTTATGACCGCCAAATATGCATATTTCTAAATTGTAATACGCCCCGATAATTCACTGTGTATTTTCTGAATCTATATTAACTTATATTCATTGCGAGGCATTAAAATTCGTTTGATTCGATATTCATTTACCTAAAGTTTCATTCCAAACAAACTTTCTTACACAAACAGCACTAAGATTAAGATGGATAAGTCTTTTCACATAACATTAATATTTAATATTACTTATTATGTTAAAATACATAGAAAAATATGATTGCTTTCCCTCTTTTAGGATTATAAACACTCGTTTAAAACATATAAATGCTGACAATATACTTAAAATTATAATTTTTTCATACTGCTTACCAGTAATAAGCTTAGTGTAACTAGAAAGAACATGCGCTTGAAAGGCGCTTTAAAATCTCAAAATCTCAGTAAACAACATTAGAAATTTGTGAATAGTTAAATTACGAAAGGATGAGAAAACTGCAGAAACTATGAAAATGAAGATAGATTTACAGTTGATGGAATGCAGTAATTATATCTGTTATATTTTATAAGCTCACTTATTTTTCCAAAATTGTAAAAAAATTGAAAATTTATAAATTCAGTAAAAAAGTTTTTTATGTATTTTTCATAAACCATACTCACTTGTTCAAAGCAGATGCACCTTTTATGTCTTTGTGCATATCAGGGGCAAAATTCTCCCAATCAGCTAATTCTCTGTTTATCATATCCAGACTAGAACCAGACATCTTCCCTTTAATATCCTCTTTATATTGCTCATCCCAAAACTATAAAAGTACAAGTTTAAGAAAGTATAAGTTTTTTTCTTTTTAATTTACATCAAAAAAGTGTAAAATGCAAGATTAACAATTCAGTTATCAAATAACAAAAACGGAGGATTTTTTTTTTTTTTTCAAAATACAAAGACAGATTCTGGAATATAAAGCTAATTTTTCAAAACAATTATGAAGTTGTTTATATATATACAAAACAACTAAAATTAAAGTAAAAGAATAAATTATAGTATATAAAAGGGATATTAACAATCATGTTAACAAAGTTCTGTAATAATATATAGTTTAAAATTATAAAAACTATCTTTTGTAACAAGCCAGCGTATTTACTGAATGTTAAAACAAGCATATTCAGAATAAAATATATCAGTAAGGAAAAACGTTTAATAAAATGAAACTGTAATGTCTATAACCCGAGCTTAAAATAATTTAAGCGCAAGAAGAAAAGTTACAAATATTAATAAACCTTCACTTAAATCTATGAAATCCCATAACCACAATGAACGTACCTGACTAGAGAAACAGTCATCCCAAAACTGGTCGGGCCCTGTCATATCTTTTACAGTTGCTTTATCCCGTAATTTCGATTTGTTTTTATCAAGCTGCATTCTTGCATCAAGAGTATTACGATTCTTAGGTAGTTTATCTTCCTTTTCTTGCTTAATATCTTTTAGAGAGAGAAGAGGTGACATAGATGTTTTTATTCTTTTGGATTCAGGAGTACTTGAAGAAGAGTCTTTTTTCTTTTCTTTAGATGACTAAAAGTATTAAAGTAATAATTCAGTTAACGAAATTACTGAATATTTAAAAGAATGAAATAAGCCAAAATAAAAGAAATTGTCAAGATAAGAAACATTATTTTTGCAAATATGTTATTAAAACTCCTTACTATCAATATATTTAAAAGCATGCGTAACTACATAAAAAAGCCATATTTTAAGGAAGCGTTTAGATAGTTTTGTAAGCAAACTGTAGAGTATACATCTTAGTTATAATTAGTGCATTTAAAAATGCAACTGCAAGCAAAATGCATTTCAAATCTAAGAATAAAAATGCAAATGCATGCCTTTTCTGTTGGGGGGTCTAATGTGTTTTTTTTTTTTTTTTTTTTTCAGTTACTTTATTTCAATGCCAATTTTTTTTTTTTTTGAAGAGTCTAGAAATTTAAGAGGTAAAAATAGAATATCCAAGAAATTTTAAAACTATTATCAGAAAGAAATTCCAAAATATCAGTTTCACAAGTATTAAATGCTTTCAGAATTAAAAAAAATAATGACTTTTCTTAAAAATATTTAAATTTTCAGAATGTGGATTTTTTTCAAATGCAAACTTTCTGCATTAAACCCTTATTTATCCAGTAATCATGGTTTGAGAATATATATTTGTATTTTAACTTCTTTAATACACCAGTAATGGGAATTCTGCTTATCTTCATCTTGGGAATTTCTTTAATGCATCTAAATAGGAAAAACCAATTTTTACTCACAAAATCTGTCGAATTTTAATATAAAACTAAAAAACTCATTTCCATTAAAAGAAAAATTTTAAGCTTTTTGTTATACAATAATCAAATTTTAAAGTTACATTTTATTAGCGAAATTCAATTACTATCAATTTTTTACTTTGAGAGTAATCTTAAATTCATAAATGACAAATGCATAAAAAGTAATATTAATATCCCAGCAGAAAATTTAAGACATGAGATAATTCGTGAACCTTACTTTAGAGCTTCTTTGACTCTGTTGGCTGCACAGTGAACTTAAGCTACCAGTGCTATCACATCTTTCAAGACCTTTAGATTTACTGGCACTATCAAGTTGATTGGCCATTGAATCAGATTTTAAAGCTGAAGGTTGCCTATAATAAATATAAACACATAAGTAATAGTAAGTATTTATTATATATTCTATATTTAACAAGGCATTGTGAAAACAGAAATATTTTATAAAGGTAATGAAGAAAAAGACAAATTTAAACAATAAAGAAAATTGTATATATCAAGAAAAGAAAATAAACCTTCACGAGATCACAGAAAAAAAAGGGGGGGGGGAATGCATTTAATACATTCCATCCAAATCATGTGAATTATTATCTTCATTTAACTATGACATCCCTATCATTCGCATGAGAAGCCAAAATAAATGCATTATAAAATCAATTTTTAAGAAAATTTAAAATATTCTTTCAAAGAAAGTTATGTATAATTCCAACAAAAATAGTTTACTGTGAATAATTATTATGACTACAAAAACTAAACTGATACTACTGACAAACTGAATTTTTATTATCACAATATGGATGAAATAATAAATATAAATGTAATAATTTTTATTATAATAATAATTCTAATTATTTACGTTCTAAAAATAATTTCCTAACTTTTTTTTTCCCACAGTGATCAAGCTTTTATTTTCCCACAGTGATCAAAATGCAGTATCAACAAATTCCTCTGTAAAATTATATAAGTTCAAAGCACTTTCACATGCTCTCTTCTAGCTTTCTGCCTTCAGACTGTATCGCCCGCCTGTTCATGGCTTTTAAAAAGAAATCTTGACGATAAATAAAAACTGGACTATTTCCGTAATATCACGAATAAATATTTTTAATGAATTACATATCCACTTTTATCTAAATCATAACGTTTTACACATATATAAGCAGAAACTTAATTATTTACATGCTATGAAAAGATTGAAATTCTTTTGGAGAAATTTAACTGCAAATTACGTATTATAATGGAATAAAAATAAATTTACATTGAAACTCTTACACAAAGATTATCTAAGTAAAGAAAATCTCTTAGACTTACTCCTTCTGTTTCTTTTCATCTGTTGTTCGAGAGGGCAGTTTTGGCTTTTTTGCAGTTTGTTTCTCTACACCATCATTTTTCCTTTTCTTAGAAAACTTATTTTCTGTAGCTTCATTGAGTGTTTTGTCTTTAACTTTAATACTGGATTTATTCACATCTGTAGTAACATTGGTTTTTGATATTTCATTCACTGGTTTTGAAGCCTTAGCTTTCTTGTTTGAAGGAACAGTTTTAGTACCATTCTTGGTATTTTTGGGAGTGGAAGCTGCTTTCTCGCTTAAATCTTTAGACTGAGATGGCTTAGGAGTAACAATTGTAGATGGTTTCTCATTACCATCCTTTTTCTGAGTTCTTATGTCTTCTATGGCTGAAATATTCTTTACAGCCTGTTTTGCCGCAGACTCCTGATCTTGCTGAAACACAGGGAGTCTTAAAATCTTAGCTAATGGAATGCAAACCATAATTTTCCTTGGAATGACACTGTCCGATGCTTTTGAACAAAGCGGAGGATCTTGTGGAATGGGAGATAGTAACTCGATTGGTGGTTCCATGGAAATAGGAAGATTCTCAATGTTACGTTTGGCTTTCCCGACAGTTTTGGGGTTTTTAGTATTTTCAGGAGTTGACTGAGAAATAGTTGAAGTATCAGCTTGAGCACTGTTTGAAGCACGTTCACTGCACCGCACTGAACGCCTTAACTTCTCTACTTTCTTACCTTTTGCAGTATTCTTAGAGCTTGGTCTACCAGGCGTTCTGGATGGAAGAACCGGCGAATCCGGAGGCTCTTCTGCTGGTTCAGATATATTTGGACAATCTGGAATAGGTGATCGTTCTGGACTAGGAGTAAAAGGTGGTAATGAGTTAGATAACCTGGCATTTTCATTTTCAGGACTCTGGAGAAAATTCTCCATTGAGAATTTTTTCTTTTTCTTCTTCACATCAGTTTTCTTTGTTTCAACAGCTGGCTTTGGAGAAGATTTTGAAACTTTGCTTTGAGATCTCACTGAAATTTTGGGAATATTTTTTGTCTTACCAGATACTTTCAAAGACTCTTTTATTTTCTCACTCGGTGTCTCTTTTATTTCCGGTTTTGATGGTTTTTTAGACTCCTCCACAGATGGTTTTGCAGATGTAATAGTAGAAGCTTTCTTAGTTTGCTTTTCATTTGGTTTTCTACATGCTCGTGGATGCTTCAGCTTCGCAATAGCTACATCCGTTTTTTGATTATTTTCATTTGAATTATCCCCAGTAGATTTCGCTTTTTTGGCAGAGGATGCTGCCGAAACTCTTTGCCTAGTTTTAATCGAATAATTTTCGGGAGAAGACTCAGAATTACCAGCAGATACAGAATCAGAAGCATTTTTCTCAGATGCTGTAGCTAGTTTGTCGCTTTCAAGAGATCTATCAGAGAGTTCTTTCGGATCACTGGGTTCATCAACAGACGAATCTAGATGTGAAGATTCATGTTCGGAACTTAAATCATCTGATTTGTTTTTGCCTGAGCGTAACTGCTTTTTAAACTTTTCGATCGGCTCACTAACTTTTTCTCCAGCTGAATCACAGCTCACTTGAGGTTCGTCTGATCTATTATTATCTGCGAATGTATTATCATTTTCAGATTTTTCTAACTCGGTTGTCACAGGTTCGTTATTTACATCAGAAGAGCTCTCCTTTAATGGGCAGGATGGGGATGGAGGAGTTCTAGGGCCAACAGTAGGATGCACTGGAGATGGAATAGGGCTTAATAAGTCACTCTTAGTACTAACTGGTACGTCAGGAACTAAAAATGTTGCACTACCTATGGCTGCAGATCTGCAAAGAAAAAGCAAATGTTTAATAGAAATATTTAAAAAAATGAAACGACTTTCCAATTTATATAATATGCTGACATATATATTTTATAGTTCATTTTTCATACAATCGAACTTACGGCAAGATATTTGAATTACTCGAGGCTCCATTCAGAGGATTTATATTTCCAATGACAAAGTTTTTCATTCGTTCTGCATGAAGACGAAACGATTCTTTTGCGGCAGGATCATTATTAAAAAATGCTGGAGAATGGATTCTCTGTGATTCATCCACAAAATTGGATAATCCCCATTTCTGTAAAAAAAATAAATGAGTTAATAATCATCAAGATGCATAGTTTTAACTATTATAAAGGAAGTGAAATTTATCAAATAAAAATAGTTGCAATATAATTTTTAATGCGATACCTTTGATGAAATCTCTTCATCAGAAGCTTCACTTGAAGAATCTGAGTCATTTGATTCTGAGCTGCTATCATCTGAGTCACTTTCACCACTCTCTGAACTTGAAGAATTTGAAGATTCAGCTGAGTTTGATTCCATTGCAGAATTATTTGTTGTGTTTGCTACTGTTGGAATAGTTGCAGGGAGTTCAAGAATAGGAGATCTAGATGAAAAATAATAATGTTATATAATATGACAGACAATTAAGGAATAAATAAAATTCACATATGAAAAACAATTTTCTTATATTGGAATGTTTTGTAATAATGTAATAAATGTTTCGCAAATACAACACTCCACTGTATATGTTGTAGAGATAATCGATTTAAATACGATAAGAATAGGGCTAAAGTAGAAATATATTGTTAAAATCATTTTCATTTATCGAACAAAATCGACATATTAATCAATATTACTTACTTAATGTATTGTATAGGACTGCGTTTTTCTTCTGGAACCTATAAAAACAAATAATAGTAAATCAAAATATTCATCAATAAATAGTATATCGGAAGTATGGAAAAAAAAGTTTTAATCTCTTAATAAATTTTCCATTTTTTTTAAACAGAAAATTTTAAAAACTAAATTTAAACAGCAGCAATTTCAGCTGAATTAGAACATTTTTCGGACACCTTAACTAATGATAATCTACATACATTTAATTTTAAAAAATTAGAGAACCATATTGTACCATATTAGAAGGTAGTTAATATATTATATGAAAAGTCATAAGGCCAGGATCTATATATAATAAATCAGCGTAACGATGTGTAAATAAAGAATATACAAGGACTTTTCTAGGACAGAACAAAATGTCAATTTTTTTAAAAGGCTGCTGCAAAAAACTATGTTGGATCATGCGTACAGTTATGCAGACAAATATTTAATAAATGAAAAAAATATATTTACCACTACTTCTTCATCACTGTCACTCATCTCCAAATCATCTTGGAGGGATGATGATCCATATCTGTAAAGAAAAGATAACGTATCTCAGAAAAAGTTCCACGCAAATAATTTTCTAAAAAGTTTTCACAGTATCTAACAAAAAAATATTTTCTTAAAAAAATACTGTCATATTATCTAACAGAATTTATCGTTATTTTTAAATCTACTTATCTTTTAATTTAAAACCCCTTCTATATATGTATGTATGGTGCAGAGAAGAGATGTAAGTTTTAAAAAGAATGCAATTCAAAAGCAGCAGCAAACCTTCCATTTGAAATTTGAGCATGAACCCAAGCTATAGACAGTGCGAATTGTAAGTTATAGACAAAGCAACAGAAGTCAGCTACAGCTGCGTCCATTAGCTATAGTCACTAGCTTTAGAGGGATGCTGGGTTTCCTTCCTAAAACCCAAAATTGGTTTCGGGGGAAGCGTAAAAAGGAAAAAGAAATTGGGTCATATCTTTAATCTGTTAATTAAAACCCAACAGGGCTTTTGGTACAATTGCAAACTAGGGTAGCCTGCATGTTTCACCCTAGATAAGTCACTAAATGCATTGATATCCTTTTAAAATTTATCACACATAGAACATAAAGCATACGACTACAAACATTCCTTTTCTTATATTAAACTAATAGATCAGATCAAAATACGCAATTCGGTTAGAACAAGTAAACTCCTGATAAACGGATAGTAAATCTATTCTATCAAAAACCTCTCTAAGAAATTGCTTCCTAAACTGCAGATCATGATCCCAGTGTGGTCGCTTCGAATAACATTCCGTGAGCGACATTTTTCTCAATACTTTCTTTTTTTAGATTCTGCAACACTGATATTTATAAGTGGTTCGTACAAAAAGTAATATTAATATAAAACCATATTCTCTTAAAATATTTCATTAAATTTTTCCGAATAATTACTTTATATTGAATTTATTTTAACTTATTGACAATTGAAACTTTGTCTTGATTACGAGCTGCAAAATAAGAGTTCGAAAGGAAAGGGGTCGTGAGTATGAAATGATTCAGAAACAAATGGCAATCAGAGTTGATAGAACAGAATAATAAAAGTGACAATACATAACTAAGTCTTGAAATTTTGAACATTAAACCCAATTTTAAAAGCCGCTTTATTTCGTTTCCATTCTAATTTCCTCGGTAAAAAAAGAATAGCAAATGAAAATTATAAAGGAACCATCCCCTTAGACAAGATAACTTGGGTAAAAACTACAATTCTTAGATAATGTTAGCAAATGTTATTAGTTATATCCATTTAATTTTATTTAAATAAAAACAATTCATTTTAATATTTTAGGAATTAAAATCTCGAAATGTGCACATCAATCATTTCATTTAAATGCACTGCATCATTGAAAAGTTTTGAACAAACAAATATTTCAATATCGGAGATCACATTTCAAAAAATTTCGCCAAATGCAGTCATTTGTTGTTTCATGGAGTATACAAAAAACTAAAAAATTCATATAAAGCCAAAATTATTAATTTGAATTAAATTTGAATAAGTATATTATTTCTAGATTGGTTACTAGAAAAGTTGTGAGAGAAAGCGGCTTTTTAGAAATTAATTGAATAATTAAAAATAATTCTTAAAATTTTTCAATAGAATCCAAACTACTTGAAAATACTGCTTAAAAATTCATGAAATGCTTGGTAATAACGGTCGATATTATGAATCTTATAAATGATATGAGGTAAATATCAAATTGCATAAAATTATTTTAAAAATTGAAAAAAAATTATTAGAATATTTTGGATTTTTAGTTTAAACATAAAAGAAATCTATACCCTTCATTGCATAGTAACTAAGTCTAATACTCTGTAATACATTTCACAATTTAAATTAAAAACAAATAAAAATGGAATATCATTAAAAGCTAAACTTGGATTTCACATATAAGGAATCCAAAAGAGCTGCAATCCAGCTTACAGTCTATATATCTATATTTCAAAACTCCGAGACATCAGAACTCTCAATTATGATAATCGAAATTCAAATGAAGCGCTATTTTACTAAGCAACAGAAAAAAAAATGAGATGGAAACAAAAAAAATAAATAAATAAATACCAATAAATTACCGGCCTGCACATCTCATTAAACATTTGAAACATTTTAACAGAACAACTTATATAGCGAGCGACTCAGAAAAAAGTTAATACAGTAAAGGATCAATTATAAATTAAAATAACATTAAAGTAAAATATTTTGCATATGTTATGAATTCTATTTTTATTATTCTGTTATTAGGAATTGTATTTTTTTTTTCATCTTTAATTTCATTAAAATCAAAAAAGTGATTCGGTATGAGTCTATAAATTGTTTCATATCTTTATTTTGCCGGTACAACGTTACTTTTCCGGTAGGATGCAAATGCACTTATAAATTAAAAAAACACATTGAAGAAAACTTTCATTGCAAAATGCCATTCTCCTTATTCAAAATTTATAACTATCTATCTTTGAGAAACAACAAAATCGTAGAAAAAAATTTTTATAACTTTATTTGTAATTAATCGATATGAAAATTGTAATTTTAATTAAATGAATAAATCAGATATATTGTAATTATTTTCGTTTTTCACCGATTAGAAACGCTTAGATTAATTTAGTTAAGGTATTTTTGTAAAAACATCACTGTTATAAATGAACGAATTGTTACAACGGAAAACATGAAGTAATTAACATTTACATTCCTTTTTTTTTTTTTTTTTTTTTTTTTTTACAAGAGAGCTAAATCTTTAGTAGAAATGCAGAAATTTACATTAAAAAATGTTTTTAAACATTACAAGTTTTTTGTTTTTTGTAACACAGTTCTCCGTTCCTTTAAGAATGTTTTTCTTCCTCTATCCATTCTCAGCTACGCAGTATGTATTCTCGAATGCCAAACTTTTATCGTTCGGATTTTCGATGCTTTACTCAATTCCGGAAGACATTATAAATGCCAGCATTCGCTCTAATAACAATCGAACTTTGTTACAATGTATATATTCTACCAGGAAATCGTAAAATAAACATCCGATAAGAACTATGTTTGTGAGGGATGTTTCGACCGCATCTGCTGTGTCTACGAAGAAAAAGAAGATCAAGCTTCAGAGTGGGCGCGGAACGGAAATTCAGATGCACATGCCAACTGATATTTCCTCTGAGCATCAACGAAGTAGGCCTTCAATTGTAAATTTCCTCTCGTAATATTCCCTATGATCAAGCCGAGCCCTTCGAAAGAGCAACAAAAAAATGCGTAAAATAATATTTAGAAAGTAACCATAGTTTTCTTTGGTATCGCAATTTTGATGTTCAAAATGTTTTCGTAAGTGTAAAGAAAATTAAAATATACTTTACAAGCTAAGTTATTTAAAAATTAAATTTAGTTAATCACGCTTTAAAAATGAACTGTTTATTAATAAGAGTGAAACAGGGCAATCCAGTGCAATTAATTCAAATACAAATTCAATATCTTCCCATTGAGACTATATTTCATAGAGACAAAAAGAGTTGAAAACTTCTAAACCAGAACGTCTGGTCATTGTTGTATAGTAAAAGTTAAAAATGAGAAATTCTTTAACTTTTAATTAAAATGAGCTGCTTTAATTAATATTTTGACAATTAAACCTAATTCATTCATAAAATCATAACCGGATTATTTAATTGCAATTCAGGAGAGAAAGTAAAAATTCGGAAATGCCCTGGATAAATCGGAACATCCCAGACATCTTATTTAAGAATAGATGGTAAAAGCAAAATTAAATTAAAAGAATTTAATTCAGTACCGAGCTTGTCTTTAACAGTAATCTTTTCAAATATTATAAAGTGACTCCAGAAATAAATAATAAGATTTTATAATTTTTAAAGTTCGATTAATTTAAATATGCTACAAGGATTTTCAAAATTTATTATCGTAGATCATAATGTGTTACCAACATATACATAGTCATGATGTGTTACGAACATACATCGTAATCAGTACGAACTTCACAACTCTTGAACCAATTAATTAACTACTTCTAGCGAATTTCTTTAGCAGTTTTTTTTTTAAAGTTATGTTAAGAGAGTTGTTTCTTCTGACAAGTTAATGCAGTGGGAAAGAGAGAGACAGCATTTTTAATTTAACGCGTTCGTTGTCATTAATGAGCTATGTCATGGTTTGTTCAGATAATCTACAAGCACACAACATTCGTACCGATTTTAAAAAACTTCATTACAAAAATATAAAACGGTTTCTGATGAATGAATTGCAAAGTTATCCCAGTTGCTATCGTATCAAATCGAAATACAAGCCGAAAGAGATGGATTACTAACAAAAACTAATGACCCAGAAATATATTATTTCATTAACCCTGTACATTAACTCATCTAATTCGATAAATGTTGTCTTCAAATACTGAATGGAGTTCTATTTATTTATTTTAAAGCTCTCACAAGAAAAGACAAGAAATTGAAGTATTCCAGATTACACAATTCTCCATTTATTTTTATCTACTAATTAAAACGCGAGTAAAAGCTGCCTTTCTCTGAAAGAACTTGAGAAGAACGAAAACAATGAAGATGAACCTCGAAAAATGAGGACATGGCCGGATCATATTCTCATGATGCTCGATTTAAGATCACTAATTAGATAAAAACGGAAGATTCCTTTATTCTCCCAGAAATTTCCCGCTTTCCTGAATCTTGCCACCAGAATAGTAGTTTTTGATGGAGAGCCTGGGCGATCAGCCTGTAATCTCCGCTCCCTAATAGTGCTATTGAAAGAAACTGTGCAAACATAATATAACATAATAATGTAGTGCATAGAATTTTAAAAGCTTGGATGGCAGCTATAAAGTTTCAGATCCAATTAAATAGTACAGAATTCCTCACTCAAAGTTCAACTAACACAAGGTACTTTGATTCGCTTTAATGAAATATCACATAAAACTGTGACTGAACAAAATAAAAAATAAATAAATGTTTATGTTGCGGAATATTAGATAATGATAACGTTTCCGATATTTTACCCTCAGTAAAAGATGCATCTCGAAAATTTTGACATTTACTCTCGATAATAGGAAAGGCTGGAAAGTCACGAAATAATCAAAATCACATCGCAGCAAGCTGAAATGAAAATTACCTTTCATAGAGTTTTGCATAGCTTTATTCAAAGAAAATTATTTGCCACTGAATTAGGAAAACTTACATAATATACATTTAAAATGGTCCAGGTTATAATGCGACATTTCTTCATCCGTAATTAAACTAAATTTTAAAAAAATAATTCAAACACTAAAAATTAAAGGTAATTCACTATATATTACTCACTTTCAAAAAAATGTTTCACGATTTCAATACAAAAAAAAAGGCTTAAATATATGGGGGAAAAAGTTATTGCTCCTTGTCGAAACATAAATATAAAGTTTTTACTCAAAATGATAGCAATCAAAGTTTAAAACTCAATGAAAAATCAAAAAAATTGAATGGCTTAATTTCGCTTTCTTGTCAAAAGATAAAAGATACTTAAGAAAATTGAATTTACTATGCATCAGGTTTAAACTGACATGGGAAAAAAACTTCTGAAAGTTTTCAAAGTTTAGTATCCTGCTTTGAATCGCATTGAAACCTACTCCAAACAATTAAGAATTAATCAGTCAGATTATTTTTCAAAGCAGTGGTCAATCAGCAGGGATAACTTAACTGATCAAAAGTATAATTTAGGTAAAAAAAAAAAGATGTAATCTATTGTAGAATAATTTAAATGAAACGGAAAAAAAAACAGAAGACATTACGAAGTCTGCCAAACTACTTCATCATATAGAAAAATTGCGAAAATACAGTATCAATAAAATATAATCAACAAATCCTCCATTCGACCCCAAACTGAAAAATTTCACTCATATGTAAACAGAATGAAGTCAGAAGCTAAACAATTGTTCTTAGAATAATAGATTGATCATATCTAAGATCCCCGCTATCAAAACCGCTCCCTTGCAAATGATTCGCTCAAGCATTGTATGATGCATAGCACTAAGTCTGTAAAGAGTGGAAGTAAACGAAGGAAACGCGCTGATCTCTGTACGACTGAGTAATAAACCTATTCGTTCTTTGACTTTCGTCTTGGCAACCTTTCCAATGGATAACCTTCCGTAGTTCACGACGAGAGGCACTGCCAAACGTATCTCAAACTCATTGCTGAGCATTCCCCTCTAATTCATGATATACGTCAGAACAGTTTATTTAATGCTAAAGGGCGATTGACGTTAGTTACAATACACGCTACTAACAGTAACAATTAAATAAGATGGGATGTTTCTATTCCCCTTATTGAGAGAATATTTATGTAGGTTTAACAAAATGGTTATCCAAAATAGAGTTGTTTGTACGAAACTTATTTATTACATTACATGCGAAGAAGAACGATGCTCTTTCTTAAGTTTAACTACTTTCATTTTATATAAAAACATTAGAATGAATGCAAACATTACAAAAGACTTCCATTGGACTGGGACGCAACTACATTGAATTTCATGTACCAACTGGGAATATTCTAACTAAGGCTAATCGGCCTTTGATATTAAATGAGCTGTAGATAGCAAAACTTGATATTTTCTAATTAACATTTAAGAAAAAAGGCAGAATGCAAAAATTTTGGATTTTGAAAACAAATTTCTTTTCACAAACCAATGATTAATTCAATTTTAAATATTTTATGAGCTTTAAGAATTTTTTTATATATTTATAAATAAAAAGCATTTATCAAATAGAAGGAAAGCAGGAATTCAAAAAAATATCTCGTAACAGCAAACATTACAGAGTTTTGCAGTATATTATTAGTTTCGTTAAAGGCTGCCTTTCGGTAACTGCAAAATGACGCAATCACTTGTGTCAAGACGGAACAAACTACTGGCGAGAAACCCGGAACAGAGAAGAGAAAATAATAAATATAAAAAAGGTTTTTAAAAAGCGCTTTTATCAATGTATTAAAAGGGAAAAAAAATCGATCAAAAATTTGGAGGTCAAAATTGCAAAAGCGTAGGGGGCAGACAGAAATACTCTAAGTAAATTACAGTCTCACTAATAACCTATTTTATTTATATAATGAATTTAGCATCTTCTATAATTCTAATGATGTTCCATTGCGGCTTTATATTATTTTCTGCGTCTCATTCTTTTGCAAATTTTGTTTAAACTTTCATATTTTTGATTTTAAAAAAATATGTATATCCTTTTTAATTCATTGATAAAAGCATATTTGAAACTGCTTTTTATATATATAGTTATTATTTTCTAGTTTTTAAATTTTATTTCTTATGATATTTATGGTGGCTTATAGAAAGGCGTAAACTGTCTAAACTTTATGAAAAAATCAAACGTGGTCACTGTTGTTGCAACACTACACTCAAACCACTATACCAAATTGGCATGCTTTTTTTAAGTTTATATTCTGTTTAATTCAGTTTTATAAAATTTCATCTTAAAGAAAATAACTATATATACCTATATATAAGCAATTTTTGGATTTTTTCTATCAATATTTCTAAAAATAAATTTAATAAGGTTTAAACAATAAATATTCTAATTTGATTATAATCTACGTAATTAATATTCTGCTAGAATAATAAATATTCTAATTCGCATTAAAAATATTCCTATTCAGAGAACAAATTTTGTTAAATCGTATCTTCTAACCTTATTATTAAATTCTTTTTTTTTTAATCAAAAATGCCGACACTAAAACAAAATCGTGAAATTCGAATGGAAATACTCTAAGAGAATTGAAATTTTTATCACATTTATAATATACTTAAATTTTTAATAAAAATTCCAAGAAATGCTTTTTTTTGTGTGTGTGTGTCTCAATTTATAAATAATTCTGCTTAACTTTTGGTTCAACAGCTAGCTTTTCTTTGGTTTTACTAAATTAATAAAACGTGTTTATTTTTTAATCTTTATTGACTAAGTTATTTCATAATTCATGTTTACAAATATTACGGAATCTAATAACTAATATTTCTCAAATCAGTCTTTATATGGTGTTACTTCTGTGAAAGCAATTTTTAATTAAATTAATATATTAACTGATAATTAAAAGTTCTAAAATAATTAAAATGTTCTATTGTCATTAAGAATCAAATGAAAAAATATAATAGTTCAGAACTCCAGAGCACGAAAAAAATGAATCAAAAATCAATTACAAAATTCCCTCCTTACAAATATGGATCAGTGAAGCCAAGTAAAAGCGCTAAAAAAGTAGAATGAGCAAGAAATTTTTTTTATCTGTACAGAAATAAGATAACACCTTTATGTAACAGCATTAAGTGATTTCATAAATCATTAACAACTCAATTTACAGTTTTTATTAGAGCTGTGGACAAGAAAAATTCACGAAATATCTAGATATTTATCGCCCTAAACAGAGAAAAAAAATTTCTTATTAAACAAACAGTTAAAGAAAAAGCAATAAAATGAGTAGTTGAAGAGTGAAAAGTTGAAAAAAAGTTGAAATCATTTTTTTACCCGAATTACTAACATAATTTCAACTGGCCTTCAATATTTTTCCCCATTATAAAATTATTTCTGATCAGATTAAATACTAAAAATTTGTATTTTCTTACATTTCACTCATAACGGTGAGTTGAAAGAAGAAATGATGATGATTTCTCACAAATAAAATATGTCCATTAGAAAAATTCCTAAAGTTTTATTTAAAAATCTTTTTCTGTCCTGTATTCACAACAAAAATGAAGAATTTGTTTTATTTAAAAATCTTTTTCTGTCCTGTATTCACAACAAAAATGAAGAATTTCTAAACAAAATTAAGTAACATTATTAGTAAGAATATTAAACGACGAGTTGCGAAATACACGATGAAAGTCTGCGACGGAGTGTAAGCCTGAAGTGATAATAAAACCAACATTGAGGTTTCTTTTCTTTTCTTTTTTTAGACATTTTAGACAGACAAGCATGGTTTTTGGCCATTGTGAGAAAATTGTCAGAAGGGACGAGCAATAAAGAGTCCCTTATCCAATCTATTTTCTAATGCAGTGACTCAGAGGCACATTATCAGCGTCTCAAAAAGGCACACACCCATTATTGGTCGACATACCAAAACGTAGCCGTTGATGGAAAAAATGGTCAACGCAACCTTAACTCGCATTAAAATGATCTGGATTCCACCAACACACTAACAAGAAGTCAACACGTGCCTATTATCTATTCAGAGGATATTTCTAAAGAGCAAAATGTGAGACATTTTTCTGGTTACCCATGTAAATAAATGAACTTGAAGAAACTAAACGACTTTGAAAGATACTTTTGTAAATGCACCGATGTTCGATAAGACAAAATTCATCTTTGCCTTTTAATGACGTACATGAACTATTTTTGGGTATGGATGCCGTAACTGCAAGATAACCTCTGAAGATGTCCGAAAGATAAAATCATTAGTTGGCAATTATGGTACCATATAGCATGTAGGTCTGACGTATAGTAAAATCACATTCTGACTTTTTAGGTAGGAGAGAGTTTCCCAGTTCGGACAGGTATCAAAACCTTCCTCTTTTTAAAATTCACGGTTCGTAAAAATAGGCAGTTTATTTAATAACGATGTAAATGAAGAAGAAACTATACAGTGTATAACATTCCATACTTGACAGCATGCATTGCGCACTGATGTGAATTTCAGACCAAAAAATACTTTCATTTTAATTATGTTTAAAGAATTTGGTGGTCCAATTCAGGAAACCAGTTTCCTAACTTTGCAAGTAGAAACGATTTTTATGCTCCCCCCCCCCCATTTTAAACTGTATTTCTTAAGAACAAATATATAGTGTTTTGAAAACAAATACACCACACAAAAAATTATACATTTTTTTTTTCATTAAAACTACTTTTCTATAACTGTGTGTTTAAAAAAATGTTTGTGTACTCCAAAACTAACCAAACTTCCTTTATTATTATCATTAAGTATTGTGAATTTTAAACATTAAAGCACATTATTCTACTTTTCTTTCAATATTGCATAAACAAATCGATAAATTTTATGTCACAAAAATTGAAAACGGGCAAGTATTTCAATATTTTAAATAAAAATAAGCAAGTTCCTCCAACTGTCTGCAGTAGTTCATATAAATGTCAATTTAACTATAAATCCGTTTTATGATTAAACACTATTCCATGTTAACTATTTTGTTCTCTTACCTGGAGTCATAAGAAAACCTTTTGTGCATGACAAGGTCATAAATTTTCTCCTCCTTTAAAAAAAGTTTCAAAAGCCCCCTCCCCCCTTTCTATTCAGGTGTTTTTTGAAAATTTTCATACAGAAAGCACATCTTCTATTCTACAATAACCCGTTGAACACAAAATTGGCTTTGTTAACTAAAATGAAGGATAATCATCTAAAATTAGGCAATATTTGTAAAGTAATTAATCTCAATTATTTCATGGGACTTCATTATAATTTTGAATAATGTGAGAATAATTTTATATATTTTATTTTAAGTGATAAGGTATACATTTTATAAATGTAATAATTCTAGTAATATGCACATTACAGGGGAGAGGAGTTGGAAAATTATTCAACAATAATATAGAGAATAAGCGAAACAAATAGGAATTGTAATAAAATAAGTGAGACCGTTTTTAACTTGTCATAATAACCCTTGACGGAAGATTTGTCTGGAAAAAATTACGTATATGGAACTAATATAAATTACTATTAAATGCTAATTGAATAAAATTATCGGATAAAAATATAAATAATGAAATAATTATAAAACAGAATAAAGGTTTATAATAAATGGCTATTCATCTTAAGCTTCACATCTTAGGAATTTGCACCACAACACTCCTTGAGTAAGTACCTTAATTAAATATTGGCTTAAGATGTCTATATGAATGAGTTTCTCGTTTTGCACAAGAATACGTTCATTATCAGACATGATCAAGTAAAAATTTCTCACGCAAATATTTAAAAATTATCGGAGGAAAAAAAATCGAAATAAAATGAATCAATTTCTAACCAAAAAAGAAATAATAAGTTTTCTTTCTTTGAATATTTTTAATCTAGAACATTTTAATATGCGCTAAACAAAAAGTTATTTAAAATATCCCTCATCCCAACTGAAGGAATTCTCCAAAACATTCGACACAATTTATTAATAGTTTTAATATGCGTTTCAAAAATAAATTATTGATATAAAAATTAATAAAAAGAGGGAGATTACTAAAAATTATTATAATATTAAAAAAAAATCGTTTCCTAAAAAAAAGTTCAAGGTTTTATTGAGTAAGAGGTAATCTTCAAGCAGTCGATTAATGTGCGTGATGATGGTAAACAAAGAAACACGTGCTCCAAATCAGATCGCATAAACACAAGAGATTCACTTCATTTTCGATTGTGAGTAAAAAAAAAAAACACATTTCAGCCTATGGCTACAAATTAAATGATTGATTCTACTAAACAATAATACTGGTATTTCGCGTGTTTTGGGAGCATTAATAAGAAATTACAAAGGCAACTTTTCACTCAAACTATTTCTTATATTTTATACTTAAGGGGTTTTATAACATATTGATAATAATAAATAAATTAAATTTCAAAATGTCTAAACTCTAAATATTAAAACAATTTTGGTAAATTTGAGGTTTTCGAAGTTTATATTGAAACTTTATTTAATGTAAAAAAAGTCTAATTTCTCTTATATTTTGAAATTTGTAACTTGTTTATATTATTAAATTATTATCAGTAATTATATTTATAAAAATTTATTAATTTATACATTAGCATCAGATAAAAATAAGTTAGAAACATAACTTAACAAAATAAATAATAACATATTATATAAAAGGATGATTTGAACTAATGTAAAATAATTAAGTCAAACTAAATAAAACGATACTAATTACAGCCAATCTTTGCAAATCATGCTAAAGGGTAGAAAACTCGCCAAACATCAATTAAAAATACAGTTAGGTTATCATTATTAGCAATTAATGGCTCGCTTTTAAAAGGTTTCGTTTTGACAATTGTACTGTATTTTTTAGTTTAGTCAATAATACTTGTATGGTAAGAGCGGAGTCGATTTTTTTTAATTGATGAATATTTCACTTAATAGTAGGAAATTGTTTCTCTTATTTTTTCTGCTTCTTGTATTTTTCCAAATTCACTGTTAGTGCCTTTATAAATTTGGAAAAATACGAGAAGCAGAAAAAATAAGAGAAAAACCAATTTCAAACTAATATGTGAATTATTCATAAAAAACGACTCAGCTCTTAACATATAAGTATGGTTATTTCACAAATGGCGCATGCCTCTTAGAATTACACAGAAAAAAAATTATATTAATAACTTCGCTTCAAATAAATAAGTATGTTTTTTTTACGATAGGCACATTTCATCTTAGAGTTATGTAACGATTATTAATTGCACTTACTCTGGGGTACCATCGTCAGAAGAAGAATTATTGTAGTCACTTCTCCAATTGTTCCATTCTCCAACTGACAGGTACCATTCAGAATCTACCATACACCAGCTGGAAAGAATTCAGTGGGGCCCAAACACAAGCGTGCCTTCCAAGAGAGCCCCCCTCACATTCGATTTTCAAACAATTTAAAGGGGGCTTTGATGGCAACAGCCGAAAACATTTGTCTCACAAATTGAGTGAACCTTTGAATAAAAAGATAAATTGGCACGAAAGCCAAAAAAAGCGAGCAATTACAGCAGCGAAGGAAGTCTCAGTGTGTACCGCTCTGGAGAGCTAAACGAAGTTCAAAAGAGTGAGATGAGAGAGCGAGAGTTAATCAACTCTCCCATCCAATGTACGATGGCGTCCAAAAGCGTGGACTGCTTACAAGGCTTTGTAACCCCGCAGTGAGCGGAAGAAAATGGTTGCGACCGTCGCGTAGCAACCAAATTGGGACGAGTCCATGTTAAGGTGGGTAAAGGAATTTTCTCCCTGCCGAGAGGGAAGATAGAAAATGTTTTTCTTTATAGGGATATTGAACAATAGAATTTTGACAATAATAAAAAAGATAAATTTATGCTCCTAAAAATTAAAGTATGGAGATGATTCAATAATTTTTTCTATTGAAATTAAATTTCTATTTTTTTTTCACAATTTAACACTATAAAACAAATGTATTTTTAAGAGTTTTTGTTTAAGTCCCCCCCTTTCTAGAGATTTCTGTACAAAATAAATTGAAGGTTAAATACCTGTAGCAATAAAAAATAAATATTTGATAACTCAATACTACTTTATATCATAGAATTGATGAAAATGAGCTCAAGGAAAAATCCGATATTAAACAAATATAAAAATTAAGAGAGAACTATTACGCGTTAAATCATGTATTATTACACACACATTCATTAAACCATATAAAAAGTTACTTTAAAAAGGTAATATTAATTATTGCGTTTCTCTAAAATGATTAAATGCGCTATTTTTAGCTCTGAAAAAAAAAGTTTTACTAAAATAACAATCAATTAACTAAAGTGTCTTGCAACACAGAGAAACTTTAAATCATTGCGAAAAAATATTTAAAAAAAAAACTATAGTCCTTGGACAGAGGAGATATAATCCTTATGAAGAACAGAGAAAAGAATATTCTCAAGAATTTTAGCTGAAATTCTTCTACTGCGAGTTTCATTTTGCATTAATATTAAAATATTTATCCAGTCAAAAATTGCAAATGCATCAAAAATTTTTAATAGAAATAACCCGGAAACGATCGATATGCACAGCAGTGGTTTCAATATAATGGCGAGATCAATTTATTTCATTTAAATTAGTTTCAATCATTTTATTTATTTTATAAAGAACTAACATCTATAACAAAATTTTTCATTAAAAACATACATTGCACTGAAATCAAAATTATTGAAAATAATATGTCAGCAGATAGAACAAATCTGAAAATAGTAGGCGGGGGGGGGGGGTGAATTCGAAAAAAGACTGACCGATTTGGTTAGTGTCAAGACATAGGCTGGGGGGTTTACCATGTTTTCTGCAGTGGTTTGTCCTGTTATTCTACTGAATAATAAATAATATTTAACAGAAACAGGTTGAGAGGGATCATAACGTTATCATTTCAGTTTTAGAAAAATTTCACATCCCTTGTTAGTAAACAGAGCGAAGACCCATCCTTTCCCCCCCTCCTCCTCCTTCACCTGTTGTAGCCTGCCCTGAACAAAAGATAAGAGTGTGTGATAAAATAAATTTAGTGCGAGATAGTTTCTCTCTTGTCTGGCGTTGATTTTATTTTTGTTCATCGTATTGATTTTTTAATATTAAGTATAAAATGTAATGAGATAAAGAAATGTATATATATTTCACACTATATTATTATTATTATTATTATCATAATCAATGAATATTTTCTTTTACTCGAAGCTGAATGAAAAAGCAAAAACCGTTTATATCTGTATTAGCAAAAAATACTAAACGACATCTCAATTGCGTTGTTCGATATTTTGAATTGCCCGGAATATCGTGAGCATATCTCGACATCTTTTGCTAATATAGGAATACTATGTGTGTAGCGATCAGCAAAGAGGTTTGGTTTGGTTTAGTTATATTAATGCCCTGTTTAAAGCAACACTAGCGATCAGCAAGGAGCTAAATTTAAAAAAGTAAAATCATTCAAGAATCGATTACCAACACACAAAAAAAGCTTTTAGCAATATAATTAACATTCTACCTAAGCTGAAAACGTTGAAAAATTGATGTTTAGATTTCCAAACATATTTGAAATTTATTTGTAAAAAGATGCATTTGTGGTTCATTCATTTTAAATTCGAATTCTAGATTGTTTTGACATAAATATGATCTAGTATTTCCACTAAAGAGATCGATCAAAAATAAACAAAATCAGCCATTCAGTTAAACTAGCTTTCCAAAAATACTAATACATTATTTATTAATGAATATAAGAGCAAAAGAAGATCTAATGTGTTTATTAGAGATGCAAACAGCTCTTCTAAGCCTTATTTTCGTATCGATTTTTTGTTCAGTCCCTGACTGCTATTTGTCGGGTAAAAGGTTAATCGCGTCTATTTTCTTGTAAGGTCAGATTCAATTTAAAGTCCAATTGTTGTGTCTTGAATGGTCATTTATTTCACCTAATCATGACATTCCGCCTATTCTATGCGAAAAGGATAGCAAGAGTGATTTTGCGAAAACATTTTTGTTTTTAAAATTGTTAGTTTTAATGGATGGAATGGTAAAAACTACACAGTTATTAAAATTTAGGGAAAGCTTTAGAAGCAAAACAATAATAATAATAAAAAACACATTCTGCAAAATAGAAATTCCCCAAATAATGAATGGACTGAACAGATACAACATCGGTTTATCGAGTGCAAAACTTTTTTTTAAAGTCTTGAGTCGCGATACTTACAAAGCGTGACCTGCTCCAGTGGGACTTACCATAAAAGAAAACTCCGCAAGTGACGCCGTACGGACAATTGTCGAATGTTGTACTCGAGGCGACGACCCTAGAAGATGCGCCCCTCCCCCTTCCCAATAATCTCCCGCAACAGCGTCGAAAGTGGGTCTTATCAATATTGCAGAAAAGTTGTTCCACCAGTAGAAGTGATATACATTTTTCATAAGCCCTTATTCAGTAAGTTTTGTCGTCTTCGCGCGGAGTCTCCTTTTGAACCGTTTCTTGGAAAGCCTAATCTGTAATTTCAGTAGCCTAAGAAATAACTGAAGAATCAGTTGAGGGGTGCAAAAGAGGGAAAAAAAAGAGGGGGTCGAGAACGGAAGAATCGAAAGTTGGATTTTTGGGGAAAGGACTTTGAAGGACGAAAAAGTTGTTTTAGGGGAAACCTGCATATTTGACAACATTCCTGAGCAAATCTTAAGAGGTAGGATCCGAACGAATTGCAAAACGCTATGCGAATTATGCTTGTTTGATAAATTTAAAGTAAACTTCACAATATTAAGAATTCTGCTATACTTTGAATTTTCGAAATCCATAAGATACTTTGCAAAAATAATATAAAGAATAGGAGTTTTGACGATAGGCAACTGATGGATAAAGTAATTGATTCTTAGAGGATTTTTTATGAGCATATAGGAAATAAATTTCCTAAAAATGCTAAATTTAAAGTAAAAAGGATAAATTTTAATTTATTACAGAGACATTGAATCTATTTCTCTACAATAGAAGAAAATTCAGTTTCAGAAGGGAAGTACAGAGTTGGTCAATGAATAATTAAAATATAATCAGCGATGATTTCATCTATTGCATAATTCCATCAGCATAATTTCATACCTTAGAAATTGAAGAGGCTTACTATGTACTTTCAATTTTTATAATGATACAACAGTATTAGGTTTTTAATGGATTTTAAAAAAATCTGATTATGAAAATATTTTAGTTCAACGGCAAGAAACTCGTTCAATTTTATCAGTATTTAAAATACTTGCAAAATTTTAAAAGTGACATAAAATCTCTATATACATCTTTTTTAAGATGGAATATCTCACTTCATCAATGCAGACATTTTTCTCAAAAAAATGCAGAAAATAAATTTAATAAAAACTTATTGAATTAAAAATTTTCGGAATGTAAAGAACGGACGCATTTTTAATAAATAATAACGGGAGTGGTATTCCTTTAAAAAATATTCAGAGCAAAGATTTTTACAAAAAAAAAAAATTATATTGCACAATTTTATTTAAAATAATAAGTTTTTCCATTACATATTTACTTCTTGTTTCACAACTTTTATTACATTTTTTAATCAAAAGATTAAATTTTTCTTGCTGTTTCATAAATTGTGACACTGCATTCAAATGTAAAAAAAAAAAAAAAAAAAAAATGTATGTCTTAATTAAAGGGGCATGTCAGCCAGTTGTCACGGATCTCTTAAAACATTAAAGTTTTAAATTACTTTACTATACATCTACAATTTAATCATATTCCCATCAGCATAATTTCATACCTTTAAATTGAGAACTGTCGTCTGTACTAAATAAAGACAAGTGTTCAAGCTTTTATTTTTACAATACACTGATTTCTAAAACCTAGAATGGCTTTACTATGAATACTTTCCAAACAGAAATAGACTAGATACACACTTTTACACTACAAGAAAAAATTCCTCTAAAAACATTGTGCAAAATAATTTTTAAGTGGTCATTTATGTCAATGACTCCTCAATTATATATCACAAATAACCCCCATTTCTTAATAAACGCTATCGATTTAAAAGACGAAAACAAAATTCTTGAATTAATTATACAGCATAAAAGGGACCCAACACGTTTTTGGCATAAATCAATGAGAAAAAAAAGTCATGCGACGGTCAATAAGGAACGTGACTGAGATAATGTCCATTTTAGATCACTTCAACTTACTAGAAAAGAAGGAAACCAAGTGAAATTGCTTTCGTTGTATAACACACTACTGCTCAATAAAATATAGAGCTAGATATCTCACTCGGCAGGAGTCAAAATATATGTTTTTACTTTTTGGTGAACTGGTTTCATCTGTTGGGCAATTTCGAGGGAAATTATCCAAAAAACAAACTATCTCCACGTGTCAACGTTATTTGTTCATGCGAAACTCGGAAAAGGAATCTTAATTCAATGTTGGATGGAGCTTCACATTATTTCTATTTTGGTTTTGTCCCGGACCAGCAACTTTTAATACTTCGTATCGGATACGGAGGTGAAGCTTTCATTTATATTTAATTATATGGATGTACTTTATAAAATACAAAGGTCTTTGAAAAATTTATTTTTTAGAAGTTTTCTCATCTGGATATGGCAGTTTTTATGTTTTGCATGTCAGTATACAGCAGTTTTTATGCTTTTCAATTCCTTATTTTCACATCTTTTATTGCTTTTACAGATGAATTCGTACGTCAATTAAAATAAAAGTGAGAGAAAAATATAGCGTAATAATGCAATAAAAACAGAAAACATTTTTACACTGCTTTTAATTCCGAATAAACCAATTGGCCTTCTGATCGGCTTATGATGAAAGATGATTTTTCGGCCTCGGTTCGTAAGGTTTCGGAATAATTGAAACTGTCCTTCAGGATAACCAAAGAAACAAGCGATCGATAAAATTGTCACATCTGAATTACGATTCAATAATCCATCCAAATGTAAAATCCATATGTGTTCAATAAATAATTAATTTTAAAGCCATGATAGCTTTAATTATCTTAGTTAAATAATAAGACGACATTTTAAAAGATTTATTTATAGTGTTTCGATGGTTAGATAAAAATTTCCTAAAATCGATAATCGATCGAATATTAAGATAAAACATTTTAATTTAAATGTAATTATATAAAATAATTTTAAATCATTCATAGCATTTCATAATATTGTATCGGTTTTTTCCCTTCATTCTTAACTTCTAAAATCACGTTTGATTCGTAGCCAGGGACATTTAAAAAAATTAAGTGGCTTGAATTAGAGTAATTTTGCGCTCTATTAGAATCGTAGTTATGACTTTCAACATCAATGGTCCTAATGAAAACACTAACCAAATAAAAAAAAATCGAGGATTCAAAAGAAAGGCACGTGTTCTCCGATTAAAGCCTTACAGTCCCGCAAATCAACGCCTTTTCAAAATCCGATTTTGCGAGTCAGCTTCTTCTATCCTTGACCTTTTACAATTTAACTTCCATGGTTACTTATAAAAAAATTATTTTCTATTTTAGATATTTATTCTATGCAAAATTATATTAATATAATTAATACCTAAATTTAAAAGACAAACCATTATAAATATCTTGCATTTTATTTAACACTTAAAACTATTAAATTCATAAAAATACGAATTTTAAACTTACAGTTTAAGGAAAGCATTAGTGAACTAAACAAAAGCTATATATTAATAAAGTATAAACTAATGTAACAATGATATTCATATACATGTAATGATATTTTAATTTTAATTTCAATTTAATTAATTCCAAGGTTTCATCTTAATTTAGCCCATAGTAACTTCATTCTAAAATTTTCTCTTATTTCGTGATCCAATTCCCCTTTCTCTACTTAATTCAAGAAAAGCTTTGTAAAATTGCTGAATCGGCTAAAAGCCTAACTTTCCCACACTTCGCGTGAAGGGCTAGAAAAATTTCCATTAAGCACATTCTTTTTAAAACCAAACTGTGTTTCCCCTGCCTTGTCGGCGCGTGTAGCAAAAATCCCTATCGAAATCTTAATAATATATTAGCACTGTAAAGAAATATTTTCTTATCAAAATCTCAGGTTATATAAGACCAGGGATAAAATTTTCAAGGGTTTTTCCTCATTTCTTTCTGTGGTGTGTGTTGCTCGTCGCTTCTGCTTGTAAATAATGCCTGCTTCTTCAAGATGAAATAAAAAGACGTCACGAAATCAAAAGTCTCTTCACTGTCTTCAAGCTACATTCTGCTTCACATAAAATAATGGTTACATACATATGTAAGAAAACTCACGTCACCTTACTTTACACTTTTACAATAACGTATTTTATATAAATATATTAATTTCAAGATATACTCGTGACAAATCCATGACAGTTTTGGCTTGATTTATATTTTCTAAAATATCATTATCTATTGATAAAGTATTTAAATAATTTAAATTAAATTATTCTAATGACGGTTTTATATAATTCTCTTTTTTTTTATGTCGGAATCCCCATCGATGCCAAGTTTAATTACAAACTTAAATAACATTCTCTTTTAAATTTAAAATTATAATACTCAAAATTTAAAAAATTATCAATAATTTTTTAGGATTAGAGGCGCTCTTTGGACTAGAGGGTCCCCTAGGCTACAGCCCAATTAGTCCCCTAGATAAGAGAGCCCTGTTTGTGACCCTTCTGATTTATTCGATAGCTATGAAGATTTTTTTTTCCAGTAACAATCTGCCTTAAGCCGTAAATGGGATTTTTTTCTCTCCATGTTTTCATTCAAGAGGGGAAAGATATTACCAGGAATGAATGTTAATTTATATCTTTTTCATTTGCTGGCCAAAATCCGCCTACGCCGAATAAAGCCCGTAAGCCGATATTTGAGCTTTTCGAGGCAGATTTCTCTACGGGGTATAGGATTACATCCAATATCCGATTCTCTAACCACTCCACCCCATCCACGGCAGAATTTCAGCCATCCCTTCACATCGAAATCCGGATCGTTTGATCGGAAAAATGAACAGGGAAAAAAAAAAAAAGACTCGTCTTTCCCCTGCCTGCATTGAGAAAATGCCTTATTCTGATGTTCCCAGCATTGAATGAATGTCCCGATATTGCTCAAAAGAGAATTAAGTGGTTTGGATTATCCCATTCTTCGAAATTAGATCCTGTTTCCAGAAGTAGTCGAAGGGTATCGAATTTTTGACTTTTTGTTGTAGCTTAATCCCACTATCAGACCCTTTCGAATATTTTAGAATAGCTCGGTGAGATGATCAGAAGTTCTGAACATTTATAAATGAGAAAAAGGAAGTAGAACTTTTTGATTGAATTTATTTTGTAAGGCATACCTAAAAAAAAAGAAAAAAAGCTTGAAATTTAAATAAGAAAATAAAATCATATAGAAGAAGTAGGGGGGGCAGGAAAAAACAAGCATGGGGTCTTAATCATGGGTGATGCAACTCTATCATCAGGGGGGAAATGAAAGTAATAAACATTAAAATATTCAAACATCCCCTTCTTATTTTAATTATGAGAATTAATATTGATACTGAGTCAATGTACAGAACCAAATGCCGGGCTGGGACCATGCCATGTGTTCGATCGGAATGGCAGTTTTCGCCATTTCAAATCTAAATCAGACCAAGAAACAAGATGAATGATATTTATTCAAAAATTACAATAAATCAATAAGAAGAAAGATTTCTGAAATTAAGGATACGACTCCAAGTAAAAATAACGTTATTGCGAAACTTGTGTTTCTCCAAATTCTTAATATTTGTAAATAAAAATTGCTGAAAAAATATTTTGGGCAAACACGGATTTCTTTAAATTTTCTGAATATTTGAATTAAAAATTATCATCAAATAGTAATTTTCATTTTCTTGATAATCTTTCCAATTTTATGGTCACGAAAACTTTCATTCCGAAGTTTAAGAATATGAAAACATTCTAAAAATAACGTGCCATCTTTTTTAGAATTTTCTGGCTGAAATGGTATTGATTTTATTTTGATAATTTTTTTTCGATATTCGCAAAGGACTTAGAATAAACAGAAAACACCAGGCTTCAGAAATCGGATTCATGCAAAATTTCAATGAAAAATACGACATTTACATTTTGTAAGTATAAAGTATTCAGGAAATGTATTATATATGCCAGCAAAAAACAATTTTAAATATCCGTACATACATACCAAAGGTATAATAAAGAATGATAAAACAGATGAAAGAGATACTATAGCAAGTCATGCGGATATCAAAAAGGGCCTTTGATTGAATTCAGTGTTATTTAATGCAGACGAGAAATGGAATGGCAAAAAGAAAAACGCTCTGTCTATCAAATGGTTTTGAATCTCATCACAGCTTCTAGTGAACATTTAGTATTCAATTTCTAAAATTCTGTAAAAAATGATACGTGTATACATCGATTCCATCTAATGAAAAATCCGACTTTCTTTTCTTTATTTCCTTTAAAATCCGAAAATTTTATATTTCATTTCTTGTCAGTTTTTAAAAAAATATAAAAGGTATTTTTTATTTGTTAACACTTTCATTGTCTCGCAAATGAATAAATTACTTTTCTTTATTCAAGAAATATTAATCTCGCCCTAATGTACATTGATGATAAAAATGTAAATAGTATACTGAATATCCATTTCAATATTTGCGATTCCAATTATTCAGGATATAAATCCAATTGGATACATTCATTTAAAAAATAAAAACCTCAGCTTTCCTTTTTCAAGGTATAATCTCAAATTATCTAATTTAATATTACATATATTATTAAGTTTTGAAACGTGTGATTTTTTTATATAAAAATCTGAAAAATTAATACTAATACCTGTGTAACTTTTTTTTTCACTTAAAGAATGTAGTTGTAATTAATGACTTCACACAAATTTCTCTAAATACACTCGAACGTGAGGGAAATCAATATTAATACCAGTTTTAAACTAAAAACAAAATTTTAGTTTGAAAAATAGGTTAAAAATCGAATAATCGCTGACGGATTTCACTGGCAGTGTTTCTCTTTGATTCTGGATAAATTAAAAGTTAATATCTAAAATATTCTTAACCTGGGTGTGAGGTATGTAAAGTATCTCATCAAAAGGTTACCTATTTATTGCAGCATTCGGAAAAAAAACAGTCAACCTCTCATTCTTTAATATCATGCAGGATAAGTATTAAATACCGCTTCTAAATCCGAAATAATGAAGTGAAGAAAAGTTTGAATCGCGGAAATAGTCAGTGTACGAGATTTATTCATTATTAATTAATGCTTAGTTTAATGATCATACTTTCTTACTTTCATGCACATTTGGGATCATTTAAAAAAAATCGGATTGTGATTTTAAAAAGCTGCAGAATATCCTATTACGATAAAACGTGGAAAAATGCTCTGAAATTTTCATTTCCTTCAATTAAGAAAAGTAACTTCACATGCTTGAGAGATAATAGTCATTCTTTTCCAAAGACAAAAGGAATCTTGAAAACCGTCATCATAAAATGCAGTCACCAGCAACACATTTTATTGCTAGCATCATTAAACAAAACACAACTGCAGCAACTTATTAAGGATAATTTAAGCGTACTTACATCTTCAAATGAAAATATCCTAAAACGGGATCATGGAAAATAGCTACATCAAAGGATAGTTTCAATCAACTGAACAGGAACAACATGTTGCATCCAGCGGAATTGTGAGTGCATGATGGCAGAGTAAACAATCGGCCGCAAAGCCAGACGAGCCGCACTTTCGAAGCAAATGGAGTTTCATTAGCGAAATGAAATGCAGGGAGAGAGAAGGAGCGAGACCCGCAATTAGCAAATGGGGCTCCTCCGATTCATCTTCTGGTTCAGCGGAAATCGAAGTGAATCAAAATAGTAGCATGATCGATAGCATACTTAACAGTGAAGTCACAGAAGGAAGCAAATTACCGTATCATTCGATTTCCTATTTAGATGAAAGAATTAAGTATCAGTTCAATGATACTACTTGAATATTCTGCAGAGAGATTCTTGAACTTTTCCCACTAGATGCAATTTTTAGGTACAGATAGTTTTGGATGCCCACATTTTTACAAAGAAAATATATTTTAAACTCTCCTTTAATTTACTTTGAAAAAAAAAATACAATATTTTGAAAAATTTTAGAATTTCTCAAAAAAAAAAAAACTATTTAATAATGAGTTATTTAGAAAGGATACATGAGTTTTCCCAAAGATGTTTATAATGCATAGATTTTTCAACTTTTCCTGCTCTATATAATTTATTGATATAGTTTTTGGTATTCTCATTTAGACCAGTAAAAATAAAATCTTTGGTCACTCTCAATGTATACGTAATTAACCCTTTGCACTCGGATGGTGGCTCTCACTCACCATTCAAAACGGTGCCTCATTTTGATGTTTTATTTATTTAATTTTGATTGTTAAATATACCTGCAGAGTAGCAAGAAGATACAAATTAATTACACAGGAGAATTCAACTTAAAACAATCACATATATTTTTCGGAACTATAAACAAGTCTTTGTATTAGGTGAATAATTATGCATCGATTTACTATTCCGAGTGCAAAGGGTTAAATTGTATGAAAGAACTCAGATTTTTGATTAACTTGTTAATGCGATTTTCATCAAAATTATCTGCAATTTAAAAATTTAAAAGATCCACGAATAGCCATGACATATTCTTTCAACGAAAGGCAAACCCGAAAATAGAACAAAGCGTGAAATGGATACGGTATTTATCGCAAAGCACACTAATAGATTTATGACTTATTGAAACAAGAACTGGAATTTGAAAACGTAACTTTTAATGGAAAGAATTAAAAGCATTATATATGGCTGAATCCTAAAAAGGATGAAAATATTATGCATAAGTTGCTAATTACTTAAGACATAAATAATCCTTTATTTCCATGTATAAGTGAGTAAGATGTTTAATTTTATCAATTTTGTTAATAATTCATTATCTTATAAATCTACTTCTATTAAAAAGTATTGTGTGCTCTCTGGCATTTTACACGCAATGCCTTTTGGCGCTTCGGCTTCCATATTTGACACAAATATATTTTTTAGATAAGAAAATCAATCCAAGTAAAAATTAAACTTTTGTGAGAAATACTACATACAACTGCGGATTCTGGCATTTTGAGATCAAGGCAGTGTGCGTGATAAAACCCTGTTTCGATAGTGTCATTTTAGCTTCACAATTCAACTATTTTTTTGATTTAATAATATGTTAATTATTCATTTTTTTTTATTTTAACAATTTTCTGATTTTTTTTCTCGTATTTTTTTACATGCATATCATGGAAAAAATATTAAATATGCTGAAGAAATTATTAGCCAATGATTTTCTTACTAGATTAGTATGATAGATTATAAAGAAATACTAAATTTCAAACAAATAGGGCATTAAAGATCGTTATTTTTCTCAACCTGTCAAGTGGAATACAGCATAACCAATTAAATGAATAATTAATATTCCATATATAATATAAAAATCATGCTTTAATATATATAGTGATCATTTAAAAATTCACTGTAATCCTAATACTTCATAATTAATAAAATTCGTATTTTCACAAATCTATTTATGTGGCTATTAAATAAAATTTATAAATGAATCTCGTTATTTTCCAAGGCAGGTAGTTGCCTAATCAAAGTCGGCCATTATAAGTGAAATAATTAAATTTCGGCTTCAGAGATAAATTTTTGAGAATACATGTTATAACTCGAATTTCTACATACCGAATAAAAAGTTTGTAATTACGATTCATGACATCAGATGGCGTTTCCCTACCTAATCTAACAAAGAATTTTATAGGAAATAAACGAATTTAATTATTGCATTGGGGAATGCATTACGGCGTTGTTTATAGATAATTTATCCAGAAACAATTTTTTACATGTGAATTAATAATAATTTCACAACTTTTGATATTTTTATAGATAATTAATTAATCATTTAATAAAGGGAAATAAAAACGGTTCGCTTGAATTTATCTTCACAAGTTATTGATACTTTTCGACTAAAAATGATGTTAAGAAAACCTAAAAGTGCATGTGCATAAATGCCACGAAGATCGATTATTTGCACTCTTTACAAAGTTAATTTATTTTTAGATGAGATACAATTACAATTAATTAATTTTCTACGAAGATACAATTTATTTTTAGAAGAATATTCCTTCACTATCGGAGGCTTTCTTTCATTTCTCCTTTATAGGCTTAAAAAATGCACTCTCTCAACAGAGTTTCTGTGGCTCCTTTTTGAATAATCTAGAAGAACTATGAATGTATTGAATTCAGTATTAACTAAAAATAACGTTTGAAAAACTGCATCATTATATAAATACAAATCAGTTTCCCCTGCCAACTGTTACAATGCGTAGGCTATTTCAGGATAGGTTAGATAATTAGATTTTAATAAAGCACGAATAAGTAAAGGTTTAATGCATAAAAAGAAATTGTCACCCTTCATTAATACTTAGACATGCGCACAAGGAATTACATTTTAAAAGATGGATATTTATTTAAACAAGCAAGGAAAAAAAAAGAACTAAATTTAAAGTATGAGAACATTTAGTTTCAGATTTCTAAAATAGTTTATTAAAAAAAAAAACAACAGAAGTTACACAAGAAAGACTACAATGATTGAAAGAAATTTATTTAGGTAGAATGAAATTTGTCTTACTTAGAGAAATGTAAATGCATTTTCAAAGCTTTTTAAATTAAAGCATTTTTGCTTTACGACAAAGTTTATAATTTTTAACAGCAGGCAAAATGACAAAAATGAAACATATCAGGCAAATTGTTTTCAAACCTTCACATTAAGAAATGTAAGTCCAAGAACAAGAGCGGGGGAGGGAGGGGGAATGAAAGGGAATTTTGTTCAAAATGTTCATTTTAATATATTTTTTCGCACAGAAAAATTACTTCGTTTATTATAATTTTTTTATTGTTTTTCTTAAGGGGACTCGGTACCTTAAATTTTTTTCTTCAATTTCGACAAAATCTACTTTGTTTTGATGTGATTAAATGTAAACAGTTCAGGAATTTAGATTTCAAAAATATCTCTCCTATTCAGAAATTAAAAATGTTGAAGTTCTAAAAAGTTTTTTTTAAAGAATGCCAGTTTTTTTTAAATCATTCTTCTCATTTAATTTTCAGCATTTGCTAACTTTTTTTTGAGGCATCCTCTTAATTTAGTGGAAATAAACATCTGATCTTTGATATCTAAATTAATTTCAACAAAAAAAAATATTTACTCAAAAATTTGTGTAATTTTTTGGAAAATATTCGATTTTTTTTTTCAATTTTTTTCTTTAAAAAAATTTCTGATCAATATTTTAAAAAATGATGCCAAATTCAATTAAGTAGATACTTCCGTATTTACAGAAAAAATTTCAATAAAATGTGCTTTACTTTTTATTTTGTAGTATACTTAATTTCGGAAAAGCCGAATTGAGAAAAACGGTTTTTAAGAATCAAACACAAAAATATTACAATTAAAGCAGCTACTATTAAACAGTTATTTTTCTCAATAGTAATCAAACATTTTTAAGTAAGAAAGTAATATATATATTTTTTTAATTTTATTTTTTCCATAGCTAGTTACTGCTCTAGTTTAACTTTGCCATAATTAGAGAAAAAAAAATGAATAAATTTTTTTTAAAAAATGATATTTTTATAATTAATATATTTAGGAACTCTTTCTATATTTCTTTCCTCAAATGCTTATTAATATCTAATAATAATTGCAAATCATTTAAATAAAATATAAATTTAAAAAAACATTCACAATAACAATCGTTTCTTAAAAAACGAGTTGAATAAAAATGAGTTTAAAAGCATCCATACAAATCTTTGAATCATTTTTATGAAATAAAACTAAAATCTAGGATTAAACACAAAATTTTAATCGTTTTCTTGGGTACCATGTTCCCTCAATTACAAAATTTTCTTAATTAAAATTTACAATTTTTCTATTTTCTTATCGCAGCTTTTTTTTTTACTTTTTTTTATATATAAATTTTGATTAACTAAAACGGAATTTCGACCCTCGACTTCTATATGAAGCCTCTAGTGTTGCAAAGAGTTGTTACCTTCAGTTTGTGACGAATACGCAGTTTCTTTAAATAGCAAATTACATCTGTAAAATTCCTTCAAAAACTCGTCCTGTGGGAATGTTAATGTAAAGAGCCTAAATAGACTCTGTTTAATAATAAAAAAAAAAAAAAGGCATAGCAGCAGAAAGAGTCCTTTAATTAAAATGAAGGCCACTACGCAATATTACTAATGAATGATTAAACACACAAGAACGCACTTATTATTCTAATAAGATAATTAGAATACGTTGAGTTGTAAAAACACGGGTTATCCATAAAGGATTTAAATTCCTATAAAGCATCGCAGATTTTTTGGCAGCAAATTACAACAAAGAATAACTGAACTTCAACAAGAATTGTAATTATCTGAAATGCAAAAAGAATTTTCCCATCGATAATGCTAATTAGATCGAGTTTCCGCTTGGTCAATTAGGGGACATGCTGAAATTGCATAAGCAGTTAAAAGACTGAAGGAGGTGTTATGAATGTATTTAGGAATTTTCTAGCATATGATCGATAGCAAGTTAAATCACATCTAAGTTAATTGCTACAAGAACTAAATGGGTTTCATAAAAAAAAAAAATTAAAAAAATTAACAGAAAGAAGCTTAAAATTCTGAATCACAATGTTTAGTCTATGTTCACATAGATGTTTTTCACAGAAGTTTTTAATAAAAAGTTTTTTAAAAATATCGCTCCAAGTAAGTTTCATATTCAGATATTTTTTGAAAATATAAAGCAGTTTTTCATAAGAATTTATTTTTAAAAGTCTTAATTATTGTGTGGAAAAAATCGAAATAAATAGAAAGAAGTTTTTTTCCTATCTTTTCACTATAAGACGCATTCCAAAAGTTAGATCGTGGCGCCATCTGTATTTTGATTATGAAGAGAACTGATGGCTGAAAATTCTTATGTGAAGAAAGAAACAAGACGCGAAATTTAAATCATAATAAGCCAATTATCATTCAATAATAAGAAAGAGTTTGCTAAAATTCTATTCCATTATAACTGTTACACAAAATATTTAAGCTGTATTAATAATTTTTTTAATCAAACTGTAAATTTTATCTTGCATGTTGAACTCTTACGATACAACAAAAAATTCTGTTTTAGTAATAATAATATCCATGCAGAGAAGACGAATCATTAATGCTTTTTCTTCTTTTATTAAAATGGGACACCTGATACAGTGAAAAGTTACTGGTGATTCTTTCGATCAGCTAGGATGCATATCATTTATGCTTCAGAATACAGAATCCAACCTTTTAAAGAAAAGTTAAAAGCATACTAAAAAATAAAGATATCTTTTTCGACCATTTCTATAATTTTTGAAGAGTTATATTTTTATATGCTTTGGAGTATTTCTATGTACCATTCCCTTTCACCACTAAAGGACGTATCACAATTAAAGTAAATAAAAACTTTTCCTTTTTTTTTTACTCACATTAAATAATTTAAAATTTTCATTCATTGTTAACCTTTTTATAATATAATTAATCAAAAAAATATTTAAAAGTACAATAGATTCTCTTATATTTAATGAACGAAGATGGGTGAGACCGGAATATTTCGAATCTTGATAAAAATCACATTTTGTTATAAAAGCAATAAGGATTTAAAAAATGTATATAATAATTTTAGCTTAAATTTGGAGGTTTTTTTTTTAAAGTTTACTTTGAAAATTATATTTACTTATCTAAAAAATGAATATTGTTTAGAAAATTTGTATCTACCACATCTTTGATTATATTTTCAGATTTTTTTTCTCCTATATAATTTCCTAAAAAGGCTTTCTATAGTCCGAAAATTATAAAGTGCATTCATAAAAAAAATAGAGGCAATATCCCTCACGAAACCAATATTTTTATTATTTCAAATTCAAATATTCATTCTAATCTTTTCCAATTCCTGATATAGTTTAGACTTTACCCACAAGATGGCGCCACGATACAATATATAGAAACGTCTTCAAATTTACTACGACAGATTGTAAATGATGTCTTATTTGACGTCACGTCGTCTCCTCACCTCAGCCTGGCCCATTCCCAACTACAACTGTATTTTTCTCCTTTCCCCTCAAGGCAAATCTCGGTAGGACACAAATAGCGGAAGTACTAGTACATTGCATACGTTACGAGACTATATTTACAAGCACGGGGAAAACCTCATACAGGAAATAAACAGACTGTAAACAAGCTTTTAATTTTTTCATGTTGTACAAATTTCTAGAATATTATTCCAGATGCATCAAAGTTTCTTTCTACAATGCAGTAAACAAGAATGTATTACGTGATTATAATATTTATTTGAATTAGTGCCATGACAGATATAAAATTGTAACACTTATTTGAATCACTAAAAGCGACAGGACTGAGTTTGCAAAGTAATTTAAATAACCTTATGTTGATAAGTAAATAGAATTGCATAAATAACTGCTTGGATCACATAAAAATTGTATAAATGCTTGTTAGCAAGTGACTATGGTGCAAGGTACAAAATGTTTTGAATTAGAATAATAGAATGCTTAAATTAGATATAGTTCAAATAAAAATAAATTTATCATTAGAGATTTAATTCTAGCATTAAAAGTCGTTAAAATAGTTCAATACTTGCTTGATAAAAGAAAAACTAATAATAATAAAATTCTTTTTTTTTTTCAAAATTATAAAAATAATTCTTCCAAATTTATTTTCTATTCAGTAACAAAGAAGATCAATTTCGAACAAAAATTTAATGAAGCACAATTTACTGAAAGGTTGTATTTGAAAATGACAAAATCGAGAAATAAAGAACTTGGTTTTAGACTTATTGAGACTATTAGTAGAACGCGGTCAAAATTTTGAAACTGAGAATTTTTATAATGGTCTCAGTTGAAACATGCTAAGATAAAAACAAACCAAGTTTTTCGCTTTAGATAATACTCAAGGGAAATTAGTTTAGTTTAAACTTGGTTTTTCAAGCGTCATAAGATGCAAAATGTTTCATCTTATTAACTTATATCTTAAGTAATAAGTATTGTAAATAAAAGAAAATATAAAAGTAGAACATTGAACAAAATAAAGCCTAATTAACCTTTCCTTCAGATGAAGATTTAGATATAGTTTTAGATAATTATACAAAAATATAAATACTGAATATGGAATAAAACTAAAATTATAATTAACTACAAACTTTTATGAAAAGTACCAAATTTAGAATCTCGACGCATATTAAACTGCTTTTAAACATATTCTATTTAACTAAAAAATGCCTTATCTGGGTTTAAGTACAAGTAAAAACTACTGATCAGATCCGACCTACAACCTAAAATACGGCTTTGGAATTTTTCAGGCAGGCTCGTGTTTTAAAAGTTTTCTTTAGTAAAAAAGGAAGAAAGGGCAATCTTTGAAAAATGGTATAACTAATTTTTGGTTTTAGAATTTTACTCAATCTTTACAATACTTTACTTGAAAAAAAATTAGGATAATTTTAAATCATTCTATAAATGTTGGAAATTCAATCCAATTATTGGGATGTCCACATTCAATCAAAAACTACAGATGCGTACCAATATGCAGAAAGACCAATATAGCCACTTTAAAAGTGATAAAAAGTGTGGCGAGAAGTCTCTCATCTCAGAATCATTTCCCCAGCAACTCAAGGCCTTGAAGATTCATTAAGACAGCATTCTTATGCATGAAAGCTCACCATCAACAAAAATTTATTGTCTAATTTGGGACAAATAAAAACGTATCCTCAAAATGAATTCTAACTCAATGATAAGTTTGACATTACGTGAATCTAACCATAAAGCGTTAAATTATTGCGCATTGTTGAAAAGTTATCAGTATTTCTTATTAGGGCGACATATTTTGCAATTTGTTGTCAACAAACCACCAAAAAAAGCAATTGATATATAAGAAGTGGTCATAAATAAAGAAATTAGATCTCTCAAAAGAAAAAGAACAAAAATTATGATAACTATAGTTAGCCAGCAGAGGAATCTGCATTTATAATGACAATCATAAAAGACTAATTTGGTTCCTTTGTTCGTTTATTAACAATGTGAGCATTTATAAGTACTACGAACTTTGTAAATACACGAATTATTGTTTGAAAAAAAAAGCTACTTTTATATGCAGTTATGTTAATTTTAGTAAAATGCTATTAAAAATATAATCATTGCACAGTTCCATTTTCTAATTAATTGACACATCCTGTCTGAGAATTTGTAACTGTTTTGATTCGGATAAGAATTCATAAGACATGCGAAATGTTTATGGACTACATATAGTCAATGTTCATAGTTTTCAAGTCAATGTTAATTGTCATTTGCTCATTAAAAGAATTTTGTAAAATCAAAAACATAACATTTTAAAAAAATATTTTCATTAAAAATTTTTTTGTTTCACACTTCCTATGTCTAAAATTATGAGCATTCTGTTCTGTTTCACCCCTGACCAAGCTCCTCCGCAGCTTTGGTTTCTCTAATTAATCGGTACTAATTATAACTAAAAGATTTAACTTTAGTTTATACTTAATTACTTAAGCAAATCCTTTTAAACATTTCTCAACCTATCTTTCTTCATGCAACATTTCTAAACCAGCAGCCAACTTAACCCATTTAATCTATTTTCTTTACGGTGAGTGCTTCTTATAATCCTCATTATCCCCTTCGGCATGCCCTCCTGCAACCTTTGTTCGATACCTGTAGGACCCTCCCCCCCCCTTAATGAAGGGATTATCTTGTCGTGGGTGGCACTATATATAGCCTTTTTCTGCAGTTGTAAATCCTCATGGGATTTGAATATGTGACGTAAAGGTTGCGGTCTGAAGCGTGGGTTGACAGAAAGAAGTGACGACAACCATCCTTCTGACGTCACACAGGCGATCGATCCTTTGCGTTTGCTTTCCCTTCCTCCCTTCCCCACTTCAGGCTGGCACTAAAGGGTGGATCGAAATGGACATAGGGGTGCGAGAGATACAGGCTATTGAGGATGTGGCAGGAAAAAACTCTCGCAGGAACGAGTGGACGAATGTCAAACAACCCCTAAACCAGTCACAGTAAGACAGCTCTGTAAACACAAAAGAATCACCAGAAAGAAAAAGAAGAAAAAAAAAAGAAAAAAAAGAAAGAAGATTCTGGAAATCAATATCGGCGAGGCAATTTCAGTTTCGTTCCCGGAAGTCTCTGTAATTGAAAAAAGTTTATGAATTTTCTTTTGGTGTTTTTTACACTTTAGAGTTGGAATGGATAATTTTTCTAGAAGGCGTTTGAATAAATTTTCTTTAGTAACATCTCTCGCCAAGCTGAAAGAATTGTCTCCAAAATGTAATGCGAGAAGCTCTGAGTGTTATTCAAATATGAATCACTAATTGAAAAAAAATTTCGAATTTTCTTGGGACATTTTTGCTGCTCAGAGCTGAAATGAATACTTTTAGTAAGAGGTGTTTGAATTCGTAGGAAGTGGGAAGTGTGTTGGGGAAAAAAAAAAATGGCTCGAAAATTTGCTGCAAAGTGGTAAGAGTTATAAAAATACGAATCGTTAATAAAAATTTATCTGAGGCAAACTTCGAAAACATATTTCTGATTAAATTTACTAAACATATTTTATTAAGACCTACGGTTTAAGAATACTCAAAAAAATTCTATAACTCTTTGATAGTAGTTTTCTCCATACTCTTTAATATTTCTAGACAATTAATAACACCAATATAAATAGAAGCATTATGTAAATAGAAAATGAAATATAAATATTCATAAATACAAAAAAATAATTACATTAAGAAAATTATATTTATTTCAAACATTGCAAAGCAAAGTTTACAAAATATCTATATTCAATGGAATTTTAATACTCTTTTAAAACTCTTTTTTTTTTCCCCTTTTAAAAATAGAAAGAAAGAAAAATAATTTCTAATAATTTTTTGACCTTTTTTAATCACAAATGGAAAAGGTTTAAATCGTGTTTTTGAAAATATTTCCTTTTAATTACTTATTAACTACTGTTATACTCCATAAATGATAATCTACCATTATTTGATTGATAGTAACTATCATTTACTGTTACAAAGAATTTTTTTTATTTGCTTTAAGAACATTTAGATATATTTCATTTAAATTACTTTTTTTCCTCAATGTTTTGCGACCCCATAATTAGATCGCATTGGAAAATTTCGGAAGGGAAATATTGATAGTTTGTATATTTTTCAGATTATTCGACTTTCGCAATAAAAAAATGTAAAGAAATATAATCTAGATTTAAGAAATTATATTTAATTTCTATTTCTTTTCACTTATTTTCTAGTCATCCATATAATTTATTTTATTTGTATATATTATTTAAGAATTTACTTTGACTTTTTTTTTGAGCGAAAAATGGGTGTGAGCGATAAATTTAAAGCATCTCCATTAGTTTACATATATCATTCATGCTGAATTTCTGAAACTGCATTAAATGCATTATAAGTTATGCATAAATATCAACTGCCAGCTTTGACTCATTCCATTAAAAAACTTATTTTTTAAAAAACTGGTTTCTGGAACAGAACATGCTTTGTAAACTTTGTTACTTTATGAATAAAATAATATTACGTGATTCAGGATATTGCTGTCACAATTAGTAGATAGCAGCTAATCATTTCATTTCGTCTTTAGATTATTTCATGCAATGAAGTATCTATACAGCATATACTAGGAAAAAAGTGCGCAAACAGTTTGCTGAGAAATTAACGATTGTTAATTATTTCTCTAATTAAATTATTAATTTCATTTAAGACACGATGTTTTATATTTTGGATCACAATCTTGCACAAAAACTGTGATATCTTAAGTTTACAGGATTCTTGAATGCTATAACCGAGTTAAGAACTCAAATGACAGTGCAGGAAAGGCCATATAGAATATCATTGTGCTCACTAAAATACTCCCAATTATTATCTTAATGCCTTTATAAATAACTGATATATTTTATCATAGTCATTGATATTTTACAAATCAATCGATATCTCGAACGGTTTAGAAATCATTTACTGGGCCACAATATAGATATCCTTATATTACTGTCAATTGATTTAATTGAGAAAAGAGGAAGAGGAGAGGTAAGCTGAAAACAAGAGTCCCAAATCCAACAATCCTAAGCACAAAATTATATAGTTTGAAGAAACTATTGCGCAGATGTTTTCAACATTCAGATTTCATATTCGAAATTGAAAGAAATATTTTGAATTATCAACTACTCAGCATGCTGATGGAATTAGCATTAATAAATGTTTTATTTCCTCAATAATGCTTATCAGCTAAAAATGATTCAAATTATTAAAATGATTTAAAATGTTATGCTATAAAAGGTTTTAAAGCGTTTCTTTCTGCTTTCTTTTTATTGCTTTAACTTTTATTTGAAAGCATATTTATTTGCAGAATCGTATTACCAGCATTGATTCGGAGAATTTCAAAGGAAAGCAAAAAAAGTTTTTTTTCGGGGAATTTTTTTTTTCTTTTTGTAAGATATAAAAACCGTCTTCTAGACTGTCTGATGTAACAACACATAACTGAAAGAAATAGAGATTTCAAAATAAAGGTTTTCGACCTTATTTATTCAGTATTGAAAGAAAAAAATTCAAAAGCATTGGCGAAGGATTTTAGCGTATTAATCTGGAAAAATATTAAGTGCTTAGTAATACGATGAAGATGTAAGCTTTGATAATTCAAATCAAAATTAATTAGCCATCATAAACAAAAGATAAAATATAGGATTAAGGATTGAAAGGAGCGATTTAGTAACTGCAGAAACAGAAATTATGCAAGAAAAAAAAAGTGGGGGGGGGAGAATATTTTCACCCAGAAGACATAACACCGCCCTGTATTCAAGATGCTTAGAGGGGGTTCGTAAAGATGTTTTCATGACTTAACAAACAATGCTCATTCGTGTAGGAAATTTTCTACAAAAATAAGAATACTTAAAAATCAGCTACAAATATACGTTTCAAGTAACTTTTACGTAAGAAAATTTCATTGAAAAAATGACCTTTCAGAGGATTTGGCGCTAAGAATTATGCTTTCATTTTATATTTATTTAATGCTGCTATAAATAAATGCTGCATAACTCTACATTTAAAAGTTTTCAAAACATGTTTTGCAGAAGATGATTAATAAGATATTTCAGTAAATGCAGTACCTTGAATCTAATGATAATGAATAAGCTTAATTTACTTCTCTTCCTTCGATTGTTTGATCTACACTTTTCCTGTAACTACAATGAAAATTACGATATAAGCTATAATCGCAACATTCAAAATATCCGTACGAAATTGATAAAACGTGAAATCAGCATATCTGTTGCGTCGTTTCTCAATTTCAGCAAATTCGTCGACGTTCAGAAAAAAAAGAAAAAAACAATGAAATCAAATATCTCTAGGTACATAGACGATAAGAATATGCGATAAACCTCCATGTTTTCAGATGATAATTGATATGTCCTCAGTTTTTGCTAAGAGAGTTATCAGATACTTTTTAAAAAATTTCTTTGGTAGCATTTAATTTCTGTTCATTCTTTTCAGGAATTTTTTTTTTACTATCGAAAATGCATGTCAACCGAAAAGTTTTGTATTAAAAAAAGGAAAAGAAAGAAAGAAAAGAAAAAAGAACAGATCCAATATCTAGAACAATTGACAAGCCACTTAATTTTTTTTAACTACAAAATCTAATGCAACTTAATATAAGTTAAAAGCTAATCTAATCAAATGTAAGATAATGTCTAATGTAATTTGATTAATTGATTATCTAATGCAATTTAATTAATATAAAATGTGATGTATCTATCATAAGCGAAAACTCTTAGACGAATTTCAAATAAATCTTTTTCTAGAAAATTATTTTCATTAACAGAAGAATTAAAAAGAGGAAATCATTACTTCCAAAGATATTATCTTTACTTCCAAAGATATATATCTGGGGTTTCATTTCAAATTAGAGAGAAGACACTGCACGTATTATTAAAATTGCAAGTACCCACTTTATTTCATTTCCCTCGAAAGGATCGATCGTGTAACGCGAGCAAAGAGCATTTAATGATTAACATCTTTATGTTAACGGATTAATGAAAACAGAATTAGCTTTTACAGTTTCAAAACATTAATCAATTAAAGTACCTTTGCCAACAGAATGAAGGTAGTTGAAAACAATATTCAGCAAATTACTTATAAAGAAATTTACTTACAACCAAAGATCTAATTTCCTTATCTAATAATCGACAGATTAAGTAATTAAAAATAACTCAATTTTTTGCGGGGGCTGACGCGATTTTCTACACGATGTAGCAATTACATAGAAATGTTCGCCCATGACACTTTATTCTATAGAATATGATCGTCCCGAAAAGATAATATTTCCGCTGTTTAATTTAAAATGAAGTATTTGAATGGAGAAAATTGTTTAATCTATTTTAGCTGTTAAATATATTAGGTTTGATGGGATGCATACTCAAAGAGCAAAATAGAGGTAGATAAGTCATTTCGCTTTTATTTATATTTCATTAACACATTAAATACGCCCCATAGTTCTGTTTCTTGAAAATTATTAAATAATTTGGACATTTAAAATAATTTTTTCTCTCATAACGATGACGAAAGGTTGGTGTATGAGGCGTTCAGAACAGAAATACAGTCAATTTACCATCGCCGCATCAGTAATACGACAATTATTTGTTCAGGCTTGCGCTGTCCCATAAGAAGCATAGAACTGAAACTGATAAAAAAAAAGAAAAGAAAAGATAGATAGATCGTTAAAAGAATTCTCATAAATAATAGCTGTTTGAATTTAGTTTGGTTAGACCATATAAAGTAATATTAGTGATGAAATTATGGGTTTAGTTGGATTGATGTTACATTTTAAAGTTACTCGATTTTAGAAACGGAGGTAATAATTTTGAGGTAAAGATGAAGACGAAGGTGAACACCTCTCTTTAACTTCCGTACCACACACCACTTCCATCCCTTGAGATAGACGAATTATTAATATGTATCTGGTAAGTTTACACTAGGGAAAAGAGTTTCGAAACAAGTCAAAAAGATCCAAAAGCTGCTTGAAATCATCATTTTAATTATTACATTGTTTCCATATTTCGGAATTTCAAATATATTTTATAGCTTTTTCATAAACTTCAATTCATATTCCTAGATTTTTTTAGAGCCAATTTCATCTAGTGATCAGGGTATCCCATCCAAAGAGTCCACTATTCAAAACTGCCATACTGTCCATTTTCCAACGAGACGAATTTAATTCCTTTACATTATAATAAACTTCCCTTTCAGGTAAAATTAATGTTCAAACCAATTTCTAAGTGGAGACTAAATTTAATTAATATGTTAAGTTTCAGAGACAGAGAACCACCGACTCTGTGTGCATCGATTAAAAACACAGTATTGGCACAAATGAGTGATAGTTGATTTTACTTTGAACTAGTCTATTGCAGTTTTACTCAAAAGAATTTATTACGAACACTATATCAGTTTACAAACTCGGCTGGAATAGTCAAGAAGTCAAGTCACATTTCTTAGTTAGATTATCTTTTTGAGTAATATTTTTCTTTAAAAAAATCAATATTAGGCCGATTATTTATAGGAGTCTCTATTCATTTAATAAGAAAATGAGAGTGGGTTTTGCATTAGCGAAGTTTATTACTACAGAAAAAATACTTACCTTTATCTCCAGCTGCTAAATTTTCCTTCTAAAAATTTCATTCATTTCTATGTAACTTATTTCTTAGTTTAAGTCAATCAGAGTTGGAATTTAACATTATGGACTCATATTATTAACATTATGGTTGGAATTAACATTATATAGTTAGAATTCAACAAATCGAAGTTTTATTGGTGCAAATTTGTACTGTTTATTAGAAATCCAGAAAAACTCTTAGTGATTAAGAACCAGAAATATTTATTTTCCCAAACATTTCCAACTCTGAAGTAATTTAAAAAGGTACTCACTTTGCATCTGAATCGGCAGCTTTTTGCGAAGTTTCTAACGAAAGAGATTCCACGGTTTCTGGAGGGGCAACTTCTGGAGCGGGACTCACATTGGGTTTTTTCCAAAGCCTGAAAAAAAAACCCAGCTATAGCAACCTCTCTACTTTTAAGCAGAAGAATGTGTCGCAAAATTAAAATTCGACAGCTGAAGAAAACGGTGTAACGATACTTCAAGAAAGGAATGTTTAGAATTGCAAAAAAGTGAGGGTAAGAATTATTTTTTAAAACGTAAAACTGAATAGTTGGGGAAAAGGAAGGAGGAGAGGGAAGAAAATGAATAGAAGTTAATAAAATTTTTCTCTAGAAAATTATTTTCTCATATAAGCTGACTAATTCTGTTTTAAGCCTTAAGCGATGTTTTTGCCCCAACCTAATAATCTGAGAGTGATGTCTCAACCCTTGCAATGACATGCGATTTATTATTTTAAGTCTCCCATTGATTATATCAACCTTAAGAGCATTAAAATTTAGAAAAGAAAATTAATTATCTTGTCCTTTCAGAAGAAATTAATAACCTCTAAATAATGCATTAAAAATTAGATTAGATAACACTTACTTGGACAATTCATAAGTAGTAGAGTCTGTTACTTTGCATTCAGCTTGACTATATTTCATTTCAGGCTTAATATCTGGACTTGTCCACCAACTGAAAATAAACTTGCTTACCATGGTACTTAATTTTACAAGACAGAAAGTTAGTGGAAATAAATTAAGAATTTTAACGATAAATTACAGAAGCAAAGACTTAAGCTCGTAGCAATTTTATGATCATTAAAATTTGAAAGTGTTATGCGGCGATTTAAAGGCAACGGAAATCAACTCTGGAGTAAAACGTTTCTATGGATATAAATAGCTTGTTTCTGAACTGTTGAGGAGCAACAGTTTACATGAATTTTATAGACAAAAATTCCTTTGATAAAAGTTTTGGGATTTTTAAAATAATTTCAAGAAGTTGCAAGGGGAAAAAATAAAAATTCTAAGTTTTTCTATGGAATTCAATGACAAAAAAATACAAGGAAACCGCCGAAGGAAATAAACATTCCTGTTATTTTGCAAAAGGAAGCATCAAAGATAGAATACTGCAAGAAGCACGACTGTCGCCGGATATTTGATTAAGATCTTAGGTTTCAAGAATCTGAAGAATAATAAGCTTTCTTCCGCATACAGACTGTCAAATAATATAGAAGAGGAGTGTAATATCAATATTTAAAAAAAAACCCAGTAACAATCGTTATATGAAGTAATTGTTGGCCCCCAAAAATACAAAAAAAAAAAAAAAAAAAAGAAAAGAAAAGAAAAAAGAAGAAGAAAGCAAACACAAGATAAGACCTTCCATATATTTCACATGTTTATCTCTCTAATTAATTATGACGTTTAGTTTAATTAGATGGATGCTTCTTTTTAAAGATCCGCATGGGCTGCTTTGGGATCACTTTTGAAATTTAGAGCTTTTATCAGAGAATTAAGACGATGCCTAAGCTGAACTTGTAAAGTTCTCCGCCTGTCACAGGCAGTATGATTGCCGAAATGGATTTCAACGGAACATACATCAGACCAACACAAACCTCTGTTTTTTTTTTTTGGGGGGGGGGGCACCAGCTCTCGAACCTACAACTCTCTGATAATGAGATTAACACTCTACAATTAATCCACCACAGCTATATGTTAGAAGGAATTAGAATATGTTGTTTGTAGAATTTGCTACAAGTAATATATTGGCAGTAAATGCTTGTAGATGAAAAATAAAGTTTTGTAAATGTAGAGTTTTGACAATTAAAAAATTATAAAGATGATCAGTTTTTGAAATAAGAATTTGTGAATATATATGTATGTAATAAAAAATTAATGGTAGTATTGTTTAATAGAGTTTTGAAGAAAATGCCTTCAACATAAAAAGCAGTAATTCAATTTAATTTGATGGATTATAACAGAACCTTAACTGCAATTTTCAAATATCATAGTCAGCGAGTCCGAGTCACGGTCATTTTGGAAAAGGTAAGAGGTAAAGGTCCCTTTTAAGGAAAAATTCGAGTACGGAATAATTTTTAGAAATGCAGGTAAACTGAATTTATTACATGTATATTATGCGGAACATAGGAATTACGTGCACATCATACATGGAACTTTGTTCAAAAACCTGAAGCGCTTTTCCATTTCCAACATAATTTATACTTATATAATTTCTTTCGGCATGGAACGTATGCAAAATCATTATTTAATATTCTTTAGTAAATTATATTTTAATGCTATAATAGTGATGTATGGGATAATCAAGATGAGAAATCGGCGTTAGTTGAAGCAAAAGTATTAGTAAAGCTCATAAATTATCATCTGAAACATGTTAAAAAATATTTTAAATAAATGAGTCAAAATGTTTTCGTCAATTAAATTTCGGAAAGAAGGAAGAAAACTGAATAAGCATAATTTAAAAAATAACATTGAAGAAATTATGAGCGAAAAAATTATAACATCTAATATAGAGATATGAGGTATTATTAATTAAATAGAAAAATCAGCATCTCGGAAATATTATAATTTTGATTAAAATTAAGACAACAAAAGCAAAAAAACGAAAGTGAATCACATGCAAACTGATGTGGACAAGCATTTTCGGGGGGGGGGGATCCTTTCGGCAATTTTTCAAGATGAAGAAAAACACACTGAAAGTATAGCACGCATGCAGGACTTCGAAGAAATAAGCAACGTTGAAATGAACGTTAAAACTGATTTTTAAATAGGCCTGAAATATTATTGAAAGAAGTTTAGCTCTACATAAACAAGAATCGGAAAGAAAATACTCACGAATTTGGCGAAGATTGATGGACATCATTTGGCATCGGATCATCGTCGAGAGGAGTGAGAAGGTGGACTGTAAAAAGAAAACAAACAATTATTGTGTTTCACTTCATTTCACAAACCACCAGTTATAGAATAATCACAAAATCAACTTAACAAATATGAACAGCAATGAGCTGCACATTCAAAATAGATTAAATCATCCGATTAAAGATTAAAAACTGACGAAAATCTTACAGAAATTATAGATATAATTGATTTTTATAGCATATTTATTCGCATTAAGTCTGAAAATCAGTAAGTTTCTTACCTTGCTCTTCCAATTTGATGAAAGATTCCTGAAAAAAAAAATATATATATATATAAGTATACATGAATTTTTCACACAATACTGTATAACAATATTAATTTGAAATTTCAAATAATGAAATCCCATATAAACCACATAAATATACGTTAAAAAAAAAAGCTCAGCTGAGGAACCCCCCCCCCACACACACACACCTTCCCAAAAATCAATATTGTTTTTCTGCATTACAGAAATAATCTTTAAATACTGTTTTGAAAATAAAGTTTTAATTATGGCATGGGTTTTTCAAAAACGCCCTTCCAAACCATATTTATGCTAAATATAAAACATTAAAAACAATTGAACTTCTTTCATTGACAATATTAAAGACTGAAATAATGTACTATTTCTAGCGGTAAAAAAAGTTTGTAATTCATACTCATGGGCTAAAATGTTTCGAATCAAAGCACATTAAAATATTCTAAATTATAGAAATTTTCAGGCAGACAAAAAAACAATTAAAAACGATTTAAAATTGTTTTTACAAGATGACTTACTAAATGAAGAAAATAAAAATGCTGAACTAATCTCTAACTATTCATTGTTTCAAATCATTCAAAATAGTCATAAAGGCTCAAACTGAAAACACTTTTTTTCCTTTATTTCCCCTCAGGTACATCTCAATGTTAATTATAAATTATGTCTCCTCAACTTCCTTGGCTTAAAACTAATAAACATCAAGCTGAATACAGATGTTCTTTTTATTAAACTCATAAGCTGTTCATTAAATTTTAAATTACCATTTCAACTAATACCTAAAAGTTGTTCAATCTAAATTCACTTTTAAAAATTTAAATATTGAATATTTCAATATAAAATTTAACTTAAATTCTGGTTATTAACTCATATTCTATGTCGCAAGAAAAAAAAGCCATTGAAACTAAAATGTTTAAAAAATAAAAAAGTAAATTTAACAACAACAACAAAAAAAAAAAGAGCTAATGTTAACAATAAGGCAAATACATCTATTTTTCATCTGACTCTACCAATTTACAAGATTTGCCTCGTTTATATAAAAAAAGAAATTTCACTGTCAAAGCAACGAAAAAATCTAAATAATTAAAATAGCAGCCATCCCATAAATATCCGAACCCTGCGACAATTTGATTGATTTCAACGTCTTCACTAAAACCTATGAAAAGGTCAAAATATTAAAGTGAATATAAATTCTAAATCATTGCATTTCAAATCAATTTTTCAGGTACCACATCTTTTTTCAAACCAAAAGCAAAACTAAATGAAAAGATTTATTAATTCGTGTAAATTGAATTAATATTACAATACAACATAATTAACAAAAATAAATCTATTACTTTCTATATAATAAAAGCATCGTCTAGTTCTGCATAAACATCTGACGAAAGAAATCTGTTCAAATACGTCAAAGCTAAATTAAACATTTTTACAATTATAAATTGCTGCCTCACTGCTCATTTATGATAATCGCATCAACACTAACAACAAATTTAAGTAACTATAATAAATACACCAATTATTATATACAACAACCAAAGGAAGAAACTATGCATCTGATACAAGAACTCTAATGTTCAAATATGTCACATAAAAAAATTGCAATTAAACCCCTAAAGACACATTTCCGATTTTCAGTGTAGATTAGCAAAATAAAAAAAAAGGACTTCATCGACTTTCCCAAATGAATGCGCCCTAAAAGAGGAGATCCGTTTCCTGCAGAGTCAGTTGAACTCTTCCAGCTGACATCCCATGATGAGATCTACTCATTAAATTCACGCTCATCCCGTCGACTAACTACACAAGTTCAAGGTCTTCCAAGAAATAAAGAAAGAGTTGGCGATAAAATGCTTGCCTGCCAGTTCTGGTATCACAAAAATCAGACCACTTAATTTTCAAAACATAGTCATAAGATATTAAGGGAGGGATATCAATCAAATGGCTGTGGGTTTTTCCCCTCTCCCTAAGTTTCGAGATAAAAGACCAAGGCAAATATAAGATAATCACACCTCCACGATTGAGCGAGTTTAAAAAGAATTTAATCCTACATAAAGACCAACAAAATTCTGAGTAATTAAAGTTACTGTGATTCAAAATGAGCTAATTATTCCGCCCACCTGTTAGAGACAGGTTCTTTAAGCCTGCGCCTAGGTTCAAGTTAAATTTGTTTAAAGTTTTACCGGGTAAGTGTACAGCCCCTTCAAGTTGGGACGAGCAGCTTTTATTGTTTCGGAGCTCAGTTTGGTAAAATTATAGATAAACTATAAAAGTACGAGGTACTGCATTTGCTAAATCGTCGAAGTTCATGAGCTTTCATAATAAATCCGCTTTTACTAATATATTTCTGTCTTGTTCATCGTGTACAACAATGTATAATGAATGTTGTGCAGTACAAAATACTTATACAACAAAACAAACTGCTAATTTCAGGCCTAGCAGGGTGTCAATAACCAAGGGTTGGTAAGCATATCAGTGAAAATTATTTCACAACAAAATTCAAACTTCTACCGATTTTAAAAACCTTCAGCCCCAAATATGAGTGTGCGAGTTGACTGCTTTCAAAACAAAAGAATGACACTTATTATAAATGCAGTGCGGTTTTGGATGACTCCAGTAATAAACAGAAGTGAATGAATATGTTGCGTTCAATGTCACTGCGGCTTATGGCTTGGTGTTGCACAGTTTCTCGAGAATGGATGATTTCGTCATAAGCATTTCTCCCAAGTTAATAAATCCACCTCATTTGAAAATTTTATTAAATTCTAATAAAGAGTTTTCTAATATACTGAGAGATAAGATTGCGAGTAATTACAATACAGTAGATTTTGCTTTTAATTAGTTACCATTTAGTCTTTATTTAACAAATAGTAAAGCTCTATAGTAATTTTCTCAGTTATCGAGTTGAACATGTAAAATCATGAAATAATTGAATAAATAAAAAAAAGTTATAACTTATACTAAAAAAATATTCATTTAAAATTTTTATTGCAGTGCAGTTTTCATTCTCCGGGGTACATATACGCATTTTTGTCAGTTAAGAGTTAAAAAAAATTCCTTGGGTATATTATTTTCCTATTCAGTTTGAAATAAACTGATCCTAGAGTTGTGACAAACTCCATATAAGGACAGGAAGCAGAGCATTGACCATGTATCAGCAGAATTACGCACTTTTCTTTCAAAAATTAGTCTTCGGAATGGTCGGAAAAATAAAAATACAAAAATGAATTGATATTCAATCCTGTTAAGAACTCGCATTTATTTCAATAGCTGACGAAAGGAAGTAGAGATCGCTCGGATGTTACATGGTCATGGTACGCTCACAGAGGACTTTGATTCAACATCGACAGCTGTTGGAGTGTAGACAGACGCATTGTTGCATCAAATCAGCCCTTTTTCGCTTTTAACTGCATCAAATGATTGGCACTAGCTTCCTTCAAAGGAAAACTCGTTATGGTTCTTAAAACACTGATAACCTAAATCAAGAGGAGATAATGGGAAACTGCGTAGTAAATATTCAGGTGAAGACCCGTGTTAAATGATAATCGCTTTATACCTCGTTTTGTAACGAACATATACATAAAAAGAAATATTGCATTTTCTTTAACGGCAAAAGAGATAATTGGTGAAGATATTCATTAACCTTATGGAGCTTGTATTCTTTTAAACGTTTAGAATTCATTATGTTTCAAGGCTGAATACTAGCACAAGCACATTCTATATGTAAATTTGCAAGCTTTATAAGTTGAAAAATTTATTGAATTAAGCTATAATTGCTCTTTTGAAAACAGCGAAAACGTTATTTCTGTGGAAATATGCTTTTCAATAAAAAGATTTAATGAATGAAAAAATCCAATATGTATTTACAATATGATTAATTTAACTTAATCGTCTTAACTTATTAACTATTTTCAGTAGCAATTCAAATTAAAAGCATTTAGAAATCCTAAGCACAGATGAATGACGAATATGTTTCTACTTATCTCAGAAATTAAATAATTTTTTAATTAAAAACAATACTTTATCGCCCATAGTATCGACAGTTGATCTGCAGAACTAAATTATGATTACATTAATAAATTACGTTTATATGTATTAAGATCATTATGTTGGATTATTTAGAGGAGTGTAATCATATAGCCCTAGCTTCGAGTACTTGTGATTATGTACTTCGTATTGTTAAGCTGATTCTCACTATCTGCCTGTAATAATAAATCTGAGGAATAATTTGATCTTAATTGAAGCAAGTAATAGTTACAAAGTTTCATAACTCTCAAATTTTGTTGCGTGACTCAGATTGGGACCTCAATCCATAATTTGATTCCAAGTTCTATAAAGAAAATAGCACTATTTAATGAGAAAGCAAGAAAGGGGGAGAAAAGAAAGAAGGGGGAGAAAAGAAAGGAGATGACACTTTACTTCATTAGTTGGATCGGTCGGAAAGGCGAACCCAGTCTCTTCCGTCCTGGGGGTCTGGATAGCTGTCAAGGGGGCAGGAGGTACGGCCTTCGTCATCTCCTGAAAAATAAATACAAAAATCGGTTATCTTACACAGCAGTAAACTAATTTCACAAACAGAGAAAAGACAAATCATCATTTCAACCAAAAGTATGTTGTATCTCCCCCCGAAAGCTGTATTAAATTGTGTTCTCATATTAGATAAGAACAACAACGGCGCAATTCTTAAAATAAAAGTACAGATGAGAGGAATAAAATAGAATGATAAAACGATAAATTACTGAATACAGCAGTTACAAAAATTTATCGAATGCAACAATAAAATTTGAAATTTGGTATATGTACATATACATTCAAGCACTATGAAACTTCTACGGTTGAATTAAAATTAATAAATTAGCATATGCGCCTAAATTTTCCTTAACAAAATATTGAAATGGGTTACATTAAAATATGGCAAACAACTTGTGTGTAAAATGAATCTAAACATTGAGAACATCAGTAGAGACCACGGGCCAAACGGAAAGGAAAGTAATATCGGTGTGGCGCTTAACGTACCATTGATAAACAAAGTTAACATCGCTTACATTTAAAACAATGAAAGTGATATTTTAATTATTTTAATGTAATTCCTTAAATTATTTAAAGAATCATTTTTTAGGTTTTGCTTTCTATTCAAAGTAGAATTATCCAACATCTATAATAACTTAAAATCTTTCTATTTTATGTTTATACATTAACTGCATTAAAAAATAACAATAAGGAATTGCACTAAATATCCACAAAAAAAAGCAAAGATTCTATTTTGACATTATTTTTACAATAAAATATGATGAATCAAACAGTCCGCTAAATGTACTAACAGAAGCGACACCACCCATAACTCTAAAACCCCAAATGGCTATAACTAAAGCAACCACTTATTTGCTCTAGAATTATCTGTCGCCGCGTATTAAACAGTTCCAGACGGTTGGAAATACTCTTCCACACTATTTGTTTTGAAAGATCCACTCAACTTTATTTATTATTAGTTGGTTTTGGAAAGTTGATCCCTTCATGTTCCAGCAATAAATCCCTCATCACTAAAAGCAAAGACCCCCGACTTCTTTCAAAGAAATAGAGAGACCGTGAATAAGGGTGCGGCTGTGGTATTTGCTGAGAAGTGAACAAGGGAGGTGGGGATTCTCCCCTCTTCCCATTCTTACGACTAAAATTGAACTGTTGATACATTCTTTGAAAAAGATCGCTGAATTAAGAACTCCTATTGGAAGAGTTATCTTTTCAATTTAAAAGAACTTTTACAGAAGAAATATGTCAAAGGACGAGCTAATCTTCAATATATGAATAGATTTTATGTCGGTGTCACTCTTTTTGTAAATACTGTATTAAATTCAAATTCCTTAATTAAACTCTTAATGAAAATTAAAAGTAACCGAACAGCTTTTTATACGGCAATTTAAAGTTTCTTTTGCACAAAGCTTACATCGAATTTAATTAAAAGTTTGATTATTAATATCTAATTTTGGAGATACACGAAAATTATCATCAAAGCGCTACTTCAAACGGCATAGTAAAATCTTCTAAAGGAGAGACTTTGTCAATGGAAAACCAGTTCGCAGAAACTTAAGCAAATGTATTAATAAAATAAAAAATTTGCTAAAAGCTAAATTACTACTTTCGTTACTAAATTTATAATTTATAAACGGAAACATAAATCGTTGATCAAAATTTATAAGTGAAAGTGGTTATTCATTAGAGATGGACGAGTGAAGATTTTTAATATTTTCTTAAAATGCAATATTAATTCTCCACAATATGTTTCAAAGAAGAAGAAAAAAAAAAAAAAAAAAAAAAACGGAATATTTATAATGATGCCGGAAATAAAATTCGGCCATATTTTTGATGAGATTATGCAAATGAGGCTCAAAACTTTAAATTTCCTACATACGATGCGAAACAACCAATCAAATATGGTAAAAAAAAAATTAATACAGAGTTTATCAATTGGAAAATTAAGATGCATCCGAAAGTCAGTAGTATAATAATCCATAATTCGATATTTTGACAACTTCGTTAAACCTAGAATACCTAATAAAACTGAACGGTCAAGAAATCCTTCTTTGCTTCATTACAAATGTGCACACTTGAATCGTATGTTATGGTTACATAATATACAGGTGAAAATGCTTCCTTCCCCTCCCCTCAAATAAAGCATCTGGTCCAACAGAACCAAAGAGAACCTTATTTAAAGTTGTTATTACAGTACCAAAACGCCATTTATGGACGATGTCATTACTCAAGTAAATTTAAACCACTAATTGCCACTTATAAACGAAAGTATTTGCACATTTTTATACCAAAAAGTATTCCAAAAAGTACATGTAATGTCAGATGGAACAAATATTTAAATATCAGTAAAAGAATTCTAAAAGTTGTAATTAATAAAAGTAGCTCTCTGTGATTATAGAAGAAAACGATTTTAGAAGAAAACGATCTAAAAAGAAGGAAGCAGAGCAAGGGAAAAGTTTGGTAATGAGGATTTATTATTTTACGAATACATTACAGTAAGATCCTTTAAACCAAATTTAACAAGGTATTATGACCACATATTAATCAACTGACTAAAATCAGTTCAACACAGTTACAGATATTAAGGTGCATATTTTTGGACAGCATATTTCCAGAAAATAGCTTATTTAATGCTTCATTTTTATATGCATAAATCAGTCTGCACATAGAAATTTTTTTAGTTTTATCGGAATAATAAAGCAAAGAACAATCAAAGTTCGAATCCTTGACCAGAAAATGAATTCAAATCTATTTTTAAGGCTGAGAAAAATGTCCAGAAAACACGCGATCAAAAATTATTCAGTAGCGTGTTAGTAAGGAGGAACCATTACTTTCAGATTCCATCAAATTGATTCCTAAGCTTCAGCAAAGATTTTACATGTAAACTTATAAAAACAATTTTAAAATCATACTCTTATTAGTGTACTGAAAAAAGATTTAATTTTAATTACAAATTAAAATAAAAAAACATTAAATAACTCATAAATAAAATCCTTTAATCCTGAAATTGATTGTTCTCAAATTCACTACCAGAGGGCACCACTCAAATAAAAAATAAATTAATCAATTAACCAATAATTTGAAAAATATTAAAATAATGTGTGCCAGAAAGAATACAAAATTTTAAAAATGTAGAACATCAACAACGAGGAGGCCCAGAAACGAGGAGGTTTTCGAAATATGGAAACATGGAGTATATATAAACAAGCAGTTAAATTGTAAAAAATTTTTTCTCTGATATCTTTATCTCTATCTTTAAAATATACATCAGTTTTGCTGAGCTATGAGAAAATAAAATTTTTAATCGCATATTTTAATAAAGAAAGCCCTAAATGAATAAAAATTGTATCGAAATTTAATTTTCTTGCAAAGTATAGGCTTCGAATTTAATAATATTTTTTTTATCCGATCATTTTCAAACCGTATTTATTCAACTTAATACGTTCGCTGCCATGATTCATGCCTGTGATTCACACCTTCAGTCCACTTAGATGACCCCCTCCATACTATATCTTAACAATAGTAGAGAAGAGGTCATCTAATTAGATAGGTGTGGATTTTTCGGAGAGTCGTATAGTATCTATGAGAGGTACCCAAAGTCAAAGATGAAAATCACTAATTTTGTAGCCAATCAGCATTGTAAATGTCTGCTCTTGACCTTGAACATATTAAAATAATCGCTTTCATCCTTAACATTCATGATGGAATCTATCTACCAAAAAATTAAAGGAAATGGTCTAGATTTTTTTTTAAATGCACTTTGAACAGCATGAATTTGACACCTGTTATGAATGTCCACTTTCTAAAATTTATCCTTGAGATAAAGTTTGAAAAATGCCTTAAAGGAAAATAAGAAAATCAAAAGTGGAGGAAGTACAAAAATGTAGTTTTCTTTTCGAACATGAGTATTATCTATGCAAAAATTTCATGCATATTCAACGTATTTTAATTTTTCCGCTTCAATTGAAGGGCACTGTAAAGGCAGAGAAAGCCTGTAAATTCCGACACGTTTTGATTATTAAATTTTCATTAAGAGATACGAATTCATTTTTGTTTTAGCCTAATTGTCTAAGTAGTTTGAGATTCAATCCAGCGAAATATCGCTTTGTTATATAAACATTATAATCTTATTTAAATTTTGTAAAATCACTAACCCTTGTTCACGCTTTTAATTGTAAGCATAGCGCAAATAGATGCCAGTTAGATAGTTTATTTTCCCAAAAAGGTGAGATAAGCAAGCTTAAAATTCGTCTGATAAAGCCCTCCTTTTTTCGTCGTGCTTTTATTTTAATTAAATTGAATCGAGCATAATAAATTAATATTTTCAATTAAAAATTGTTACGATCAGTCACAGCAGTCAACTGAAGTTGATAGCACGTAGAAAGTGAGGGAACGCATTATATGCGAATGATACAATGCTTGCTTCTACGCATCTAAGATTGTTGAAATAACTTTCGATTGATAAATTTTAAAATTCATTAGAATCGTATTCAGAATTGTCAAACGAAGCGTTACAATACTTCTTGTAATTTCCCTGTACTGTCAACTTCAGATGATGATGTCCTGACTATTCATAGAAAATAGGTCATTGTTAAAAACTATATTCTGTTCGTAGATTGGTGGGGTAATGATACATCTCATTGCTTTCTAAGCATTGTCCACTCGCGCTATCACTCATTAGTTCGCCAGCTAGCGTAAATGAATGTTAGCAAAATCCTACAATGGTAGAATCCTGGCAGAGTGACAGTGGAAGAATAACAATGCGTGGTGACTAAAGGGAAATGATGGGAACGTGAACAAAATCGATAGGGCTGTAGGGAGGGTTAAGTCCTCTTAGAACGCCAGATAACCCCCTACAGGGAGGTACAAAGACGTAGAATAAAAGGAAATGCCTGTCTATTGACACGTGGGGAAATTTGACCAGGTGTGGAGCAGAACACGTTTGAGAAGAGATCGTCATCGGTTAATTGTTATCACCTGCGAGGTATCGGTTCAAGCTTACAGGTATGCACATACCCACATTTTCTCTGAGTTACGTTTTTCAGTCCCATTTTTGGACTCTGGAACGGTATCCCTCATTTAACACTAGATTTACGACTGTTGATTATCTACCTATTTTTACTGAAATGGCTCAGTTTGATTCACATATCAGGATGAAATTTTTCGAAACAATTTTAATCAAATTTAAACAAATCATTTACAATAAAAAAAATCATTTGAATTTTTTTTATAAATAAAACTGTAGATTTTAGTGCAAATATACTTGCATCTTATAATAACATTCTAATACTACTTAGTAACATCATCAGACAGATATTGCATGCAACTAATTCAACAAACTGGTGAAATTCAAAACATGAAAGCTTACGGATCAGTTGCTTTTAGGACTTTTTAACTAAGAACTTTTAATCAAGACACAAATTCCATGTGTTGGAAACAACTATAAAATGCTTTAAGGAGTCCACTTGATTCATAACAGTAAATAAGATATACCACATTCGAAAATATGAAACTAAAGAGTGGGCGGATAATTGAATTCATATTTATATACATTTCGTTATGTGATTAAAAAAATAACATATGTTTTTTTAAAAAAATTTTCTATGTATGCAGTAATAATATCTTGAAAAAGTCAAATTCGATCACTCTGACAAAATGAAATTCTAATTAGGATACTTTTATTTTCACACTAAATACAATGAATAAACTCTTCAAATTATTTCTAAGATCTGAAGAAATTTTTTTTTATTTATTTATTTTAAATTGCACAAGAATGTCAAAAAAAAAGGTATTAGCGCACTTCTAGTCAAAATTTCCAGCGATTCGTAAATAGCTTATTGTTTTCGTTTCACAAGGCTTATAACTAATGTTTCACATTTGCATGATTACAAAGAATATTTTCCATTCAGATAAACATCCAGTTTTTCTGGAACAAGATATTTGCCACTTTAATGGTATTTGTAAGCCATCAATTCACAAATATCCATACAAGAGTAAATTAGCATATTTTTGTCCCTTTTTCCTTGTGCTGAAAGTTAATTTCCAAGAGATGACATCTCAGGGTCAAGTAAACCATCATTTAAACTGAGAAAATATGGTCACACGTTGTTGTTCACAAGGCAGTTTTAATCCGTATAAAATTTATTTTTTTATGTAAAAGATTGCCTAATGACTGAGAAATATGTTGAAAAACTCAAACATTTTTATTTAAAAGAACGATGTTGATCTTCTTCGAATGGCTTGATTTTAATATCAAAAATTATTTGAGTCTTCCAAATGCCTTGTAAAGCTTTAAAACTCTATTCTGCTTTTTTAACACTTAGCGAAAATTCCAGTGGCATATTGTTAATAACCAGTCTATAATTTTTTTGTCCTTACGATGTTTAACTTGTTAAAAAATGAAATAGCTAGTGAATGTCCCAAATCAAATTATATATAATTAAACATCTATGAGGAAAATCGGAATAGTTACTTTGTTGTTGATGAAAAATAAACTATGAGTTTACAAACTATGCTTCTAATTCTGAAAAATTTAATTACAAGACAAGAGTTTCTGTTCAGTTACAAGTTCAGTCCGGATAAATATAGATTTTGCACTAAATTGAAGTATCAAGTAAACCACTCGCAGAATTAGCATGGGCAGTTATTTCCATCTATCTCGGAATTTAAAAAAGATTTTTCAGTTCTGTCTGAAACTGAAAGAGACAGGAAATATATTTCATAGCTACGAACTTTGATCAATAAATCAATTAAAAAAAAACGATTTAAAATACTTGTTTTTCCTGGGTCAGCTAACAAAATACGCCAGTAAATTTATGAACTTTTCCAATTTGACCTGCTTAAGCATTTGAATATACTTTGCATAAATAAACAGAAAAAAATAAAATGAATTTAATTCGTCTTATAATGCAAAAATATGGTCTGCAGCATTAACATTTTCTGGGTGGTGGGTGGAAAAAAGTTTTGGCTACATGTAGTTTTAAAATTTGAGATAGATAATTCTACACTTTTAGAGTTTAATTTACACTTTTTAACATCTATGTAATTTTCATCCAAACGTTTCAAGGATGGAAATATAATATGACGTTCACCAGTTTCTCGAACAGTATGGGATTCGTTTTATTCGGCCAAGACTCGGACCTTCCATTATCGTTAAAATACTGTGATCAAAAGACATCTGGAATGCTATCTTAAAACAAAAGGCATCAACTTATTTGTCAATATTTATCATATATCTTGTAGTCTCCTCCTCGTTGCATTGCACTTTTGTCAAAATGTTTCCGATCTTAAAAGCAAGCTTTAAAATCATTTTCGACAAATCTCTTCAATGTTGCATTCATTCCTTGAAATCAGATGAAATCACACGGCCCTATATCTGGTGTAAAGGGATCTAATGAAGCCATATGAGTTTAATTCATTTTTTTATTAAAGATTCACGAATAATAAAACCGCTGTGAAAAAGCGTATTAATGTGGCGCTAAACCTATGAATTATTTCATCGCAATTCAGGTCTCCTTTTTGACACAGGAATTTGTTCCATGATATTTCTAATTGTTAAACGGCAATCATTAAGCATCAATTTTCCGATTTCCGACATGATAATGATTACGCGAAGAAGATGGATCACCAGAGCGCGATTTATTTCCTACGAATTCTTTACCATCGTTAAATATTTTATGCCATTCAAATACTTTTGTTTGTGATAAACAATAATTTTTGAAGGTTTTTGGCCACATTTCAAATATCTTTATAGCAGAAAACAAAATGTAAGATATATTCTTTACTCAATTACATAAATCTCGAAAATATTTCCTAAAATGTTAGAAATTTTTTTTTAGTATGTATGCATTTTAAATGAAGCATTCCCAATATTTTCCGATTATTGTTATTAAAATATTTTCTGTTTGCATGATTTTGCAAATATTAACTTAATTTTACACGAACATAATTTTATTTTATTTAACACTAGCCGCCTTTGGCGACCAGCCGGTTCGCCAGTATTACCGCTCGCTACAATTTTCAATTAAATATTTTAAGTAACTGGTCTCTTAATAGATTCTCAAACAAAACATTTTTAATCTTCAAATTTTGATAGTCATAACAAACTTATACTGTTGTTTAGATCGTTTCGTTTAATTTACTATATATATTTTGCTAAGTTGTTGTCATTTCCGGTAAAACAACTTTAATTTAAAGTGGAAATGATGAAATTGCAATTAATATAAAGATATTTTTTAATAAAACCAAGCGTTTTATTTTATTTATCATCCTTATTGCTTTTTATTTATTATTATTATTATTGAATATGAGTATTGCAAACAGAATCGCTCGGTATATAAGTCTTATATGAAATACAAAATATTTTTCATAATTTATGTTATATCTCAAAGAATAATTCAACAAAAATTTCTCAGATTCAGCATAAAATTCAGTTTTTAGTTTTGCTTTCAAGAGGATTGAAATGAAATCAATAATAATATTTTGTTCCGGTCTATAAATATATTTCAAAAATTATAAAGTCTAAATTTAATGCAGTAAGTTATCATATTCTGATAAATATTCTGGACACACCAAATTTTAAATAAATGAATGAATGATTCTATTTTCTACGATCAACTAAGACTTATTTATGAAGTTTTGAATGTTAAAAATTTAGAAAAACTCAACATTTTCATAATCTTAGGCCAATTAATCTTGAGAAACCTGCGAGCTGACTGGCGTATTTTCTTTGAAACGATCGATGGAAAATCTAAAATTATCCTTTTTTTTATTGAATAGTGATATTCAAATTTTCATAAATCAGTCAGTTTAAGTGATTGATTTAGTTGATTGGAAATTAACTCTTTGTATTTAAAATATTAGTGTTTAAAGAACATTTTGTTATTCGTGATTTCCACAGCAGAAGCTTTATGTAAAATCAAAAATTCGTTATCTTTTAGAGCATTTATTGAGTCAAGTTACATAAAATATAATCATTTTCCATTTAGACCATTTTAGCATATCTGTGTCTTACTAAAGGTTTACAAATTAGCTGTGTGGCCCTGATTTGAATGGATATCCTGTTCATATTAAACAAAACTTGCCTTAAAATAAAATTGATTTATTGGATTAATAATATAGAGACTGTAAAAGATCATAAAATAATTTTTCTTGAATTTATTTTTTAGAAAAAATAATATTTCATATTTGTTTCATTTCCTACAGACACGTGCCGAAAATTATATTTTTGCAGCTTTTATTTCCAAAAAGATTTAATTTATTTTTAATTGGAGCTTTAATCAATGTGATGGCAACACTTTGAAAAAAGCTAATTTTTTTCCCATGAATGCGAAAAGTGCTCGTGCAGCTTAAATTTTATTTTTATTTTGTACGAAAAAATTTGTTGAAAAATAAAGTTAAAATATTTATTTAAAAATTCATTAAAAATAGAAATTTAATTTTAAGGTTAAAACATTGGTATCATTTAAAAGATAAATTTTTGATCCTTAACTTCATGTAAAAATCTTTTTTGTACGGTAATATTTTCGGAAGTTATAGCAGAAACACGCCAAAATTTCGCTTAATTTTTAAATAAATAAAATTCTAATTAAAAATTTGAAAATATAACACCCAGGTGCACATTCCCGGCCTCCAAGGTATACACATGCCAAATTTGGTAGCTGTAGGTTGAATGGTCTGGCCTGTAGAGCGCCAACACACACACACACATTGAGCTTTATTATAAGTATAGATAAAAATAATTTCTCAAGTTCAGATTAGATATATTGAATCCAAGATTTTTAAAATTTTTAGTTAATTAAAAAAAATTAAAATTTCAATTTCCGTCGATTTAAAGTTTTTCGTCATCGTAACTGAAGTGTTTTGATTTAAGGTTGAATTTAGGTTGACTAAAATTAGTGCCAAGTTGAGCACACTGATTAGAGCGGAGACCAGCTGAAGTGGTGATCTTTTGGGAGCTTTCTCTGCTATTTTTATTTGAAATTGAATGATTAGTATCATAAAAGTCATTTGCCCTTTATTTTTTTAGTTTTATTTGATTATAATAAAATAAACTAAAATACAGTGAAACAATGATTTGAATTTTACAGAACAGTATTTTCTTCAACAACATATGATGCTAAAAAATTGGAAACATGCGACTAATTTTTAAATTACATTTTTCATCAAGACTTTATTATACTCCACTAAAATCTTTCAAAAAGAATTTTTTTAATGTTCTAATGAAAAAGGGTAACTTAAGTTCTACGAAAGATCCATGTTGAGATACAAAATAAATCTTCCCAGACGGAAAAACATAGTTTTTGGAAGCTAAACACTATTATCTGTCCTAGAACAACAACGAAAAAGATCGATTTTACAAATCTGCAATATGAGCCCTTTTCATGCAATTAGTCGACAAACTTTTAAGTCTCCTGGTTAGAATCTAGTATTACTGTAACTGAAGAGCATCTTTCAACGAATTTGTTTACAGAATTTCAAAATTACATAATGCTAAAAATAAACTGTTGTTCAATGAATTTGTTTCATTCGTTATCGTTTAATATTTAAAATACATGAATTTTTCAAAAAATATAACTTTTTTTTAAGCTTCTGATTATTGGCAAATATTATGATTGCGGTTTTGCTTTTATATCTCAAATCTACAATTTTGGAAATAATTAAAGGTTGGTGTTAAATCATGAAAAATAAATACTGGTCAGAAGTTTTACTTTGTAATTGCAACAACAAAAATTCGAGAAATTAAAGAAAATATTTTTTAAAGTTGCATCTCCTTCCCCAAAAAGATAAAATTAAGTAAACTGGTGTGTGTTACTTCTTAAATATTTCACTAGAATTGATAATATTGGATTATATGGTTGCTGGAGTAATTTCTACAATAGGCTAGTCCTTTTTTTTCTTCGGTTCATTCAGAATACTATGAAATGATTTTTCATTTCCTTACTTTAAAACAAAAAGGCTTTTAAGAAATTTAGAAAAAATTCCCTATTCTTTATTTAACATTAGATTAAATCAGATTTTATCAAGACTTAACATGCCAACTTGTTATCTTTGTTAATTAAATGCACTTCAACTAAGTATTCAATAATTAAATTTATCATAAAATATGGAAATACTTTTTTTGGAAAGTTAATTGACATGTATTTTCTAGAGGACTATCATTTTTTTTAAAAGTCTGTTGTCTTATTATGAGATTATACTACAATATAGGAACAGTATACAAAGAGGAAATTTTAGTTTAAACTTATTTTCGAAACAAACGGAAAAAAAGGTACATTCTTTTTGGTCAGCTTTAGAAATACTTCACTTATTTTTAACTTCAAATAAAGTGGCTTCGATTATAAAACCTCCACAAAAAACATCGGATGAGATGTAATAAAATATCATATTCGAAAAAACAAATCCTCTCATTATAAAAAACATGAGCATTTCTAGAAAGTGAACACAAAGATCCTTCGAAGAGCTCTCACCCTTTCTAAACAAGGGAGGGAAAAAAAAGATCGATTTTATGGCGCTGTAATAGGAAGACTTACAATACATTAAGTTGACCGCAAACAACTCGACAGAATGCTTCAGAGACATTGGTTTTCTTTATTCTTTGCGACAAAAGGCGTCAAAAACGGCGAAAACAAATTCCGCTCTTACTTAAATTTCAGTAGTCGATATCAAGATAAGTGATTCTATGTAATCATCCCTATACCACTTTCATCGACCCTCAAAATACGTTTTCAACGAAGCGTGGTTCAGTCACAAAGCTGTAAGAGTAATTGAACTCTGGCGTGATGTGAGGGAGGGGGAAAGGTAAAGAGAGAAAGGATTCTGCAAATATCCGAAATAAAAAAAAGGATTACACAATTCTGTTTATAATAGAATCGATATTCCTTTCAAAAAAAGTACCACGCATAAAAGCTTTAAGAGGACTTTTCACTTTTTATATTCTTCAAGCAAGCATCTCTTCAAAAAAAGGAGAGATTCAACAACTATCGAATGAAAGACGAATTTGCACTGTGGTTTGATTTCTATAAAAAAAAATAATCAATAGAGCAAGACTTTTTGAAGTTTTCCATTCCTGACTCCTCGAAGCTCGAAAAAAATTAAAGCGATTGAAAGAATATATATTGAATAATAACAATAATTAAATTATTAAAAGCGAAGCGTTAACTCAAATAAATAAACATTTAATTTTTTATAAAATTATTTTGGCAAAATTACACCGAATAACTTTAAACATTAACACCTTTTGCTTTCCTTTTTAAAATAGCATTATGCCATGCGATAGAAACCGGCATTTTTGAAGTTTCTACGGCCTTATTTGCTCAAAAAAATGACAACGCTGAAAAAAGTACCGAATAATCCACAGTATTTACACAGAGATTCTAGTTCGTAACATATCAGTTGAAGGCTATTAAAGCTGTTAGGATCCCACTTTCTTTTTGGTGGGAGAAACAGAATCCTAACTCGACTCGAATGTCAATATTTATAGAGGAAAATAAAATAATCAAAAGAAATCTTCAATAAAATGGTTCAGATACATTTAACTCCGTACTGAGATTTTTTTCCCTTCTTTTTAAAGTTTTGTGGAAATTTGTGAATTGAGGTAACTTAAGTATTTTTTAAGGGAGTAAAACGTCCCTCTCAATAGCAACCAGAGTAAGTATATGTACACAAAGATAAAATAAGCAAAAGATTCTACAATTAAAAAAAAATGGTGTGTGTTACTTCTTAAATATTTCACTAGAATTGATAATATTGGATGATATGGTTGCTGGAGTAATTTCTACAATAGGCTAATCCTTTTTTTTTTGAGTCGAGACGGCTCATGTAATTGTATTTGGACTTAGTGTTAAATAATCAGATAGAAGTGAATGGGAAGGAAGGCAATCTGAAAGTTTTTGCGACCTTTTTCGGATTCGCGACCTGCGGATTAGGAAGCCCTGCAGTAGTGTCGAAAATCTGGATTGCCTGACCAGTGGAATTTTTTTTTTTTTTTGAACAAGAAGCGAGGAATTAAGAGATGACAATATCTTTGCCAAAAAGGGGAACTCGTATCTTGTTAAGTTATGAGTTCCTATTAACTCATTTCCTTAACTCGTATCTTGTTAAGTTCCTTTCTGCAACTCTTAATTTGATTTTAGCTAAAGGTGTTTTTAAAATCTTTCTTTTCATTATCGTATTTCATTTTTTGAAATGAAATAAATATCCCAAGCATAAAATTTCGTAAATATGCTTTCTTTTTCCTTAATTTTTTTTCTCACTAAAATTAAATGCAAAGTCAATAGAAACGAGTTCATATAAGAATGCTCTAAATGATGCTTCTATAGGATACAACTGTTGTTTTAGCAATTTTGGGGGATTACTCATTTTCATGAAATATCCAATATTTGCCCATTCAGTTTATGATTCAAGAGTGCGATTCTAATGTCATTGACATTTAATATTAATAAAAAGACTTATTAACAAAATACCCGACTTCATTTGATAATCTCCTACAATAATAATCTTAACCATCATAGCTTTCCTATGATTTCATTTAGAAATAATCTGACTACACTTGAGCATCCAGTATATTCAAAAGTTAGAATTAGTACACCTTTCTATTCAGAAAACTATCGAGAAAAAAAATCCAATGGTTACAAGAATTTCAAACCTCGGGGGTTTGCATTTTAGAATAGAAACAAACGGCACACACTGACAAAGTTTTTTTTTTAAACCTAAGAACTTTTTACAATACATCAACATCAATTAAAATAACACTTGAATGTATCTAATATTATTCGTTCGAATCTATTGTATTCCAACATTATTTACGATTCGTAATTGTTATATATAACTAATGTTTGTATATTGGTTTACAGAGTAGATTGAATTATATATTCGAATTAAGGATTAGTTAAATATCTTCCTATATCGATTTTTACTTTCTCTAATATGAAGAACAGAGAAAATATTATAATCTTAAAAAATTCGAACTCCGGAGATTTGACGAATCTCCACGCTCCAGACGTCCCCTATTCCGAAAACATACTTTTGGCATTGTCTCTCTGTCTATTTGTCTGTCCGTCTGTCTGTGAATCGATCACTCATACCACTTTGAGCTAGATGGATTTACGACCAAATTTGCAGATTTTTATGAAATTTTGAACGAATTGCATTCAGAGGAAATCTGTCTGGTTGTTCGAGTACAAGTGAACTCGATTAACTACAAAATGCAAAGAACTATGTAGATACAATTTGGCTAAAAATCTAAATATCGATTATCATCAAATTTTGAACAAAATCTGTCAAAGGATTGATTGTCTGTCTCTCTGTACTTTCATATGCATGTAAACGTAGTGACTTCAATCCATGAAATTCAGTATGCTATCTTGTGACGACAACTGTAATATGTGGTGTGATCAAAATTTGGTCGGCAAAAAGGCGTCCATAAATTACATACGCACGAAAGATTCAGTAAAAAATACTAGATTCATGCCACAAATCTATTTTCCACAACTGTTGTTTGCTAATCCCATTCAGAAGATTCGCGGCCTTACCCAAAATCCATAATTCTAGGGAGGGGGATAAGACCATTATTGGAGAATATGCAAGAATGTTTCGAGGAGACCACTCTTTTCTTGCGTCACTTGTTTCACCATGTTCTGAAACATATCGATCGAAATTTGGTGTTGCTATAAACATTAGCTTTTTCTCTTCAACGCTTTGAGTAAAGCTATTTCAATTCCAATGATGATAAATATATCCTTTAAGTTCTAAAGTCACTGTTGTCCTGAGAAGAAGGACTTCGCTTCCACTAATATACTAATGCCTTTATCTCGAAAGGTTTTCAGAATATTTATTAGGAATGATGGAACAGACATGGCACTCATTTTCATTATAGTATCCATGAACGAAGTGCTAGTCTTTCAGAAAGAGGGACAATTCAATTACAACCCACAAAATGATGCAGAACGCAATCACGCACACAGTTTCTCCCAATGACAAATGATCCACAAATTCGTCCGTATATCTATTCATTCTGAGAGGATGACAAAGTACAGAGCAAGGATACAATTATATAAAAGTGGACAATTAGATAATTTATTTTGGGAAAAGTAATAATGTCAACCCGAAGTTCCATTTTCAGTACCGTTAATGCATTGTTCTCCAATTATGGGGAAATGGTGATTCTGATATAGATGTGAGCGGTTTGTAATAACGAGTGAAGTTCAATTTTAGGTATATTTTAATCTATTGTTCTCCATTTAAACCATTTTTTATTTACCATTTATTTTTAAGTTCACTATTTACTTTTATGTAATTAAATATTTTTATTTGTGTTATTTATACTCTCGGCTTAGCTAACTCTAAGCTTCTATATTGAAGAGCAAGAAATTTCTTAATCCTTTATTAATCTGTGGAGAAGTTATAGAGATCATCACTTTGTAAATAATAGGAGCATTCAATAACATACAAGAATTTAGTGTTACACTAACACATTAAACAGGTTTTAAAATATTGTATCGTAAGAAAATATGAGAACCCTGTAGTGAAAAAAAAAAGGTATTTAATCATCAATTATCAGTAAATGAAATCTTGCCTATTGTAGCATATGTTAAGCAAGTGACAACGCTAGCTTAACTGTCAAACATAATAGACAATTTTCGATATGAGAGTCAGAATGCTTAAAAACATTTTGTCGATTAAATGTGAACATCGTTGTTACTAGTGTAGTCGAAAGCATTTCTCTTTCCAGTATCAAAAGCTAACAATGAAATCTTTCTTGGAGAATTGAAATAGAAAAAAGAAAATTTTGGATATTAGACAAAATATGGTTCATAGGTCACAATGAATCTTAAAAGAGATCACACAGTTAAGAGAACATAAGAAAAGCATCGCTTTTTCAAAATTTGGATACATATTATAAAATGAGTTAAGATTTTTTAATATCTGTTAAATGAAAAAATTTTCATTTAAAAATACAAATATATGAGCAGAAATTAAATAAATTCGATATGAAAAATAGTTGACTAAGTACTTTTTCAACTTATTTAATGATCTCTCCGAAGGCAGTTAAAAAAAGTTCTATTTTCATTTGACACATCAGTCGGTTAAACGTCACAAAAAGTTTAATCTCCATTAGATTGAAAAGCGAATTCAAAGAGAAATAATTTAATTTGTTCTTTAATTTCAACTGAAAATTCAAACTTTAGCAACCTTTTGTAAAATGTCGAGGATAAGTTTGAAATCCAGATGTTACGCAAGAGTCATTCTAGAGATCAAGAATCGGAATCAAAAAGTTAAAAAATATTTTTAATATATTTTCGTCATATCAGTTCAGTAATAATTTCTTAAATAAAATAAGAAAAAGAACCAACATTTTCTTTCCCAGACAAAAATTGTGTGAGTGACAAGAAAAAAAAATGTCCACGGGACTTAATTATCGCTTCCACTCCATGGTATGCACTTATTTAATCGCGAAGAAAAGAGATTCCCTTTAATTCTTTTCTGGAGACCTGACATGCACATTCCTGGAAAAAAGGAATCTTTGAAAAGCAAGCGAATCTCTCTCCCATTGTTGAGCAGCAGGCAAGGAAGGATCATCGATTCTTTTCATTCCATCCAAAGGCATCTTACCCCCATGGCTGCGTGGGAGTGTACGATCGATGGGCACCTGAAGCTTCCACCCCCTCGAGTAATGAGTCGCCCAAAACAACAATGGGGGGTGGTTTATGAGAGTAACACAACGCGTACCTACTCGTCTTACCATTCTATTCAAACACGAAGGAAAGTTGATGTTTTCCACTATCAAATCATTCATATTTCCTGAATGGAATCCAATAATGATTTATTTAGAACTTTACAACCTGACGGGTTTCATGCGCCAAAAGAGTTGGAAGTGAGGTTTATCAAGCTTCAGGGGAAAAAAAAATCCATCCCTTATTTTTCTGTCTTGAAGATGAAAAAGAAAAGGGTTTTCAATAATTCATGAGCAATGGGAATTTAAATTAGCAGCCAATCGGAAGGTAAATAAAATGAGAAGGAGAAAGAAAAGACTGTATTATTATCTTTAACAAAGGGAAGAAAGGCCTTGGGTGGTATGTATTACAGGGTATTGTATAAATCAGGTGAAATAAGAGAAAACACACAATAGGAATGGGGAAGAAAGGATGAGGGTCGATGTATAACATAAAGAAAAACACCATCGATGCGACTCTAAACTTTTAGATTCACCAATTCGTATAATAAATTTGTGACGATAACTGTTTAGTCCAAAATATGGCAAAAATAAATGCATAAAAAATGAATGCATATCATCCTTTTAATTATTAGTTCTGTATTAGATGACAAGACTTAAAGATTTAAACTTTGCCAAATTATTCCATACCTTCATTTTTGAAATAACTAATATAATTCCTTTCAATCGAATCTCTTACGTTTCTAACTTATCGAAATGAAATGCCAAAGAGAAAAAATATAAGATTAATTAATATCCAGCAACAGAAATTACTCTCATTAATGATATTTACTATATGGTAAATATATTCAATTACTTAAGAAAGAAGCCTTGCAATAATTGAAAACAAGTTCGCCAGGTCCAAAAGAAATAAATTTCTTCAAAACAAATATCACAAATCAAGATTAAGTTCCAGTGAAGCTTTATCTATCATGATTGATTTGTTAACCTTCTGATTAAACTGGCTTTTAAACATTGGACATCAAATCTCACAACCGAATATATATTTATTTCACTATATATATTTCTGATTAAGAATCCTTTAACGATAGATACAGGTCTTAACCAAATATTAAAGTAATGATTTGGGGGGGGGGAGATTGGGGACTTTTGTTTGCTGAAAATGAATGTTAAGTTATTCATTTTCACTCGGCTGGCTGAAATCTGCTGGTATCGAATCAAGCTCTTAAGCCAAAGTTAAACCTCCCTTGTCAGATTTGCCGAAGGGGAAATGGGACTTCTTCCAATACCCTATTTTCTCCCGAATACAGAGTTTCATTCCCGCCTCGCACATCGAAATCTTGATCTTTTGATCCCAAATCTGGGAGGGGGGGGGTAAAGAAACGGGAGATATCTGGATTTATTTTGAGATTTAATACTGTGCAAATATTTTCACTGCTATTGTATAGTGGTACAGAAGCTAAGCTGGTCTAGAATCAAGTACCGTCGCTATCAAATTTAACTGCCGTGTATTCTCTTCTGTAGATGGATAAAAAAATAATAACCTTTTCTTTAAACAATATTTTTAAAGTCACGAAGATGTAAGTTTTTTAATGTGAATTGAAGATTTTACATTTTACTTTACAAATTTATTTCCTGTCATTAATAAACAGGAAATATTTTCATTAACATCTGGTCCAGCTTTGAAATTCAGGATCATCTAAACTTCCAGTTAATGCTTTTTGTAAGTTAAAATAAAACGGTGTGAAAATTATTAAAATATAACAAGCAACGCTTATTAGTGTTTTTTAATGAAATCTGTTTATGGAAATGTTCTGCTTTTAGAAACTTTTATTTGATTTATGTCATATTTGTAAAGAAGAAAAATTGTAATTATTTTTCACTCCTATCCGTGCCAGAATTTTGAAATTTTGAACAATTTTGTTTAAATTATCATTTAATTGAGTTGGTAAATAGTAACTACCGATAGTGAATTTGAAGAAAACTCACATGAATATTTCATAATATTTATAATAATGAACTTTAAATTAAAGACTAAGAAGTACAAAATAATTAAAAAAAATAATATTTTTGAACATTAATAAAAAAGGTACTTTTAAAAATAGATTTTATTAAATTCATTTATATTCACTCTCAGTTACAATTTTAATTATCTGCTATTACCATTATGTGACAAAAACAATTAAAGCATGATCATAAACGAGTACGAATAGATAGAAGGATGGAATAGTAAATGGAATAAAAAGGTTTGTCACAAAAAATCGAATCTTTAACAGAATTTCCAAAACTTGATCGACGAGAATCGCAAACAAGAAAAATAATGACAGCTGCATTTTAATATTTAAAAAATTCAAGCGGATTAATGTGCCAAAGCAAAATGCAAAAAGTGAACTTTCATCTTACGCGAAAAACTTAACAAGCGGTTGAAGAGCATTCAAGGACAAATGTCAAAACCAGATTTATCATTTAAATCAAGTAGACCGGATTTATCATTTTCATCGAAAACACACACACACTATTCTTATCTGTACTCCTTTTCTGGAAACCTACGCTTGGAAAACATTTTCTCCTATTTTGAATTAGGATAACTCGTCAAGGGTTCGATCAAAGTTATCGATTTGAGTCGGCGTCTGAGAATGAAATGAAGGGATTAAAAAATATTTGCTTGAAAGGACAGCAAATATTGGCATAATAACGTCTTAAGAAATTACTGTTATTATATGTATGAAGACTTCAATAATTTTTTTATGTTATTTAAATTACGTATTGGAAATTCAGTAGACTCAATTCCACAGAAAACTGATGACATCCAAGAGTTCGTCGCATTTTCATCATCTAATAGCAACGTATTTGGTAAAAGAAGGAGATAAAAAAATTAACAGCGTTTTTTATATACAGCAAAACATGTCCAGGAGATTGAATCAATAAGTTAAGCTGTATCATATGCCATGAATGCTAAAATTAAATTATTAACTATTAATTTTAAAACTATTAAGTCGCATTAGTTTTTAAGTCGAATTGTGGTGCATTATAGCAAAATTGCCAGGTATTCAATATAAACTAATATTGCTTCAAGTTACCTTTTAAATGTTAGCTAGTCGATATATCCGCCTTTTCTCAGGATTTAAATCCTTTAATGTATACATTTTTTTTTAACTAAACAAAAACTACTTTTGTGTAAACTATTATGATATACAAAATCCTTTTATCGTCTGAAAGGATCTTTTAAAATTATAATTAGAATTTCATTGAAACAGAGGATTTTAAAAACAACCAATAAGTACTTTTCTCTATACATTTTTATACATTTTCATATTAGTACTGTAAGTTTCTTATTCACAAATACTGAAGAATAAGAAAGATTGTCTTCGTTTGAGAGATTAACTAAAGCTTGGTTTTAAGCATAGATAAATCATTACTTTAAAATCAACAAAAACAATGTCAAAAGACGCATAAAAATAAGTTTTTTTTGAAAAAATATTAGAATAGTTCAAGACAAAATTTTTTAAAATACTAATTAATTGAGTATTAATTAATTTTTGTCCTTTAAAAAGTTGGCAGTATTCTTTCTAATGTCTTTTAAGTGTACAGAATTTTATTCAATTCAGTCCAGTTATTTAGGAGATGTGGAAAATGCATACATGCACTTCTCCTAAATAAATATTTTAAAATAATAAATTTTATTTATTTTAAGGTATTAAGCTAAAATTCATTATAACGAAATTCGATGCACTGACAAATCTTTTTGACCAGGAACTGAAGTTTTAAGTATAGAGAAAACCTTAGCATTCAAAATTCCAGTTAAACATTTTTCCTGTACAAAGTTCCTATGCCATTTTATCAAAAAATTAAAAATACTATCATCTCAATTTGAAACTGCATAAGAGTGCCAGGAAAAGAATAATTGTTTTGAGTAACATGCTTCAGAAATAAGCATAGTTCAAAAACTTCGACTAAAAAGCTTGGTTCATTTCTGAAATTAATGTTTCATTATTAAATTATATGAAGGAAATGAGCGGATTGTTTTTCATATTTGCAACATAGTCAACTGGAAAGATGAAACGAGGGAGGGGGAGAGAGTGTCAAATAATGTCAGGTCTCGATTCTAATCTATCGTGGCATAAGTATAAACTCTTCATATTTCCCCGAAGTCACCAAAATTTCTACAAATTAATCCAGACTTTACATATGTTATGATATTTAAAAGAAATAAAATAAGTATAAAAATGGCGTTAAGCTATATTCTAAGTCTTTAAGCAGACATGTTTAATCAATTATTTTCATAAGGTATAAAAGAACCTGTGGTTGAAGTTACTAAGTAAACTAGCAACAGAATAAATTGAACATTTGGTTGGGCGTTTCAGAAAAACTAACCATAAGCTAGAAAATAAACAAAATTATTTTTTCAGTCATTTAAAAAAAATACCTTAATACACAAGCATTTCCATATCCATATTATCTGAAAGAAAAGACATCTTATAGTTTAGTCATGGAAGGCGAAGCCTTATCTAAATAAATTAGGGAACGACTTTTCTGTGAAGAGAAGACGACGAACCGTTTCCAGTAAAGCCATTTTATCTAAGCGTTTCGTGAATATAAAATGCCAAGAAGCTTAGAGAAAAGAAGCACGCAGAACTCACTCTTTAGTTGAAAATATCGACTTTTTACTAGGAGGATCATAAGTGCTTCACTTCCAAGCGCCAAACAACTTGAGCAAAAATGCTTTTCAAAAACCGCTTCAAGGCAATTCGTGATAAAGATATTAAAGGGGGTTCCTTTGAAAACAGGGAACCGTGAATCCAGTGCGTATGGCGGTAATGGACCACAGCTACTGCATTTAAAATAAGCTTCTTCTTTCGAAAGAATGCAATGTGGTCCTCTCTTCAAAAATTTAAGAAAAGGAGTTGAAAGTTGCCATCAGGTAGAACTCGAATTTTATGAACTGAACGATAAGGTTTCGGGGGAAAAAAGATGGCCGCCGTGAAGCTAATATCAATATTTTCCAAAATGCGATTTAAAACATGTGGTTGCAGTTGATTTTTTTTTTGTTTTTTTTTTTTTACCAGAAAGACGGATATTAACTTCAAAGAGAATGAAGAGAACTTCAGTTTCTTTTATTATGATTGTGTTATTTCAAAACCAAAAATATTTGAGGAAAATTTTTCAAAATGGAGGACTACAAATTCAAACTTAGCTGCAATGAAACTCTACATAACGAATTTTTGTACAACTATTTTTTTTATTTGAAATTATTACGTTATGTATACTCGGCATCAAGAAACATCTTTAAGCGTAAAATAAAATTTAAAAAAAAAGCATCTCTAAAATGAGAGTAAGCAAAATACCTTCACTAGAAAGATCGAATTTAATGAATCCTTGAATGCCACAAGCGAAAAATTAGGGCTCTTGATTTTTTTCACCATTAATTTTCAAGGATTTCAATGTATCAATTGAAGTATTCTAATCAAGTGACAAATAATAAAAGGTTTTCAGTTAAAAATTGTAACATTTTAAATAAGTGACACTATTTAGTATTATTCGAAATCTCTGAATTCGGGCATGGATGTTAATAAATTTTGCTTATTCGTCATCTAGTAATACATGTAAATAATCTGCGAAAATCTTTTCTTAATTCCGAGATTTTTAATACAATTTCATAAAATACATTTTATTAAAAGATAAACCAGTTATTGAAAATTATCATAAGTTATGGAAACTTTAAGTGTTGTATAGATTTCCATTGAATATATAAATCCTGAAATATAGTATCTGAAATAACAATTACATAATTAGAATTTTAAGGTCAATAACTTTATTTGCTCATAAAAAAGAAATATGATATCATGAGTTTTGTTAATTTATTTTTCTCTTTGCATGTGCCAATAAGTTATGTGGGAGGCACAATTCAGTCAGAACTATTCATGCATACCAGTATACACAAGAAAAAAACAATGATTCGAGATTATTTTTCCCCCTCGCCGCTATAAATGCATAGCTCCTTTCCAGATTACATCAGGATTTAATGGAAGAATGAATAATCTCATTCACTAGAAAACGGCTAGAATGGCCTAATATTTAACTTGAGGAGTCACAGTGAAAAAGGAATTTTACTGAATATTAGATATATCCCTGACAATGTTCTTGAGATTTTTGTACAGTTTAGGAGTCATTGATATTTATATTGGGAGATTAGCAACAGCTGGAAAAAAAAGCGACTTATTTAATTCGAGTTTTAAATGTTTGGATATTTTAGAATAAATAATAAAGCAAATTTAATCAAAAATTTAGAGGAGAGTGAGTAAAGCAAATTTAATCAAAAATTATATTAAACGTTGTATAAAAGAAGGATTTAATTTTTTATTCACCCATATGCTTTTTATCATTCTTTTGAAATTCTTTTTTTTTTTTTTTTTAGTCATTCGTTGGGTTTCGAATTTCGGGGGAGTAAAAGTATTTCATACTGGAGCTCAATGCTTTTATAGCAAAAAAAGGCATTATATATATACAGAGTGTTTCAGTGAACCGTTTCAGAACTTCTAAGAAGGGTAGGGTACATCCTGACAACTCGAAATCATAGAGCAATGTGGGGTCGGAAATAGTTTCCTGAAGCGGTGTTGTACAAGAAGCACCATAGAGACCGTAAATGAGAAATCGTTTTAATAATACATGAAAAGAAGCAAAAGGTACATGGATTAAAGTAAGTGTTCGAAGTTTCTTTCACGGGCTACAATGCACGCATCACATGTCCGACGCATGGACATCCGAACATTCTGGAATACTCCAGGCATATCTCGAATCTCTCCGGCAGCTACTGCGATTCTTGCAACGAGCTCCTCAGCAGTGTCAACAGGGGTGTCATAAACTAGCGATTTCATATGACCCCAGAAATAAAAATCAAGACTTTATAAGTCGGGTGACCGAGCAGGCCAACGCACGGGACCCCCACGTCCGATTCACCGTTGACCAAATGTGACATCCAGGTAGTTACGAACATCTCCTCTATAATGGGCATGGGCTCCATCGTGTTGGAACCACATTGTCTGTTGCTTTGATGCAGAAATCTGTTCATCTCTCAAAAGTTGTGGCAATACTTGCTGCAGAAAGAGCAAGTACGTAGGCCCGGTTAGACGACCCGGTAACAGGTAAGGTCCGATGAGGTGATCTCCCACAATACCGGCCCATACATTGACCGAAAATCGATTCTGTGCTGCACGACGTCGTATTGCATGCGGGTTCTCGACCGCCCAGATATGGTCGTTATGCGTGTTGAAAATTCCTTCCCTTATGAAGGATGCCTCATCGGAAAACAACACTTCAGCAGGAAAAAGGGGATTTGTAGCACATTTTCCCAGGTACCACTGTGCGAAAGCAATACGAGGTACATAATACATAATCCAATGGGAAACCCCAACTGCTTTTGCTACACTTCGTGTACTCGTTCTTGGATTCTCCTGTACATGCTGCAGCACATTCTGTTCTGCGTCTGCAGTCCGTGTTGTTCTTACTCTGTCCCTGTGAGCTCTTTCTAATGAACCTGTCTCAGCTAACTTCTGGTGCAGTCTTGCAAAGAAATGATGACTGGGAATACGCCTCGTTGAATATCGTTCCGCGTACAAACGCTGTGCGGCTGGCCCATTACAATTTGCAGCCCCGTACCCCAAATGCATATCGCCTAACTCTGCGATCGTGTGATCATCCATCCTACTAACTTGGCGTTCTTGTGCTGAATGAAGATTACCTGAACGAAAGCTCAGACTTTTCGCACAACGCCATCTACCGCGTCAGGAAAGCATTTCCGACTGCCATGGGTATATGATTTTGGTTCGTCAGGATGTACCCTACCCCTCTTAGAAGTTTTGAAACGGTTCACTGAAACACCCTGTATATATATATAGAGAGAGAGAGCTTTGATTTTTACAAATAGGGGGACTGCCTCCTAATGACAAGAATAAAAAACTTTGATTTAAATTCTAAAAAGTTCTGTTCTTAGCATAGAGTAGATATAAATTTAACTTGCTTAAAAATTAATTTTAAAGAGTCAGACGTGGAAAAGATTTATGAGCGTCAGAAGCCAGCTATACAAATCAAAAGATTACTTTACCACGGTTACGATTAAATGAAATTACAAAGGAATTAATCAATGCCATCTTTTTACATAAGTATAAGCAAAACAGCACATACCTCTGATCCCGCCCCCTCCCACTTTAAGATGCAGCTGGTTATTTGCAAAGAAAACAATGGCAATAATATCACAAGCCACATTTTTATCAGATATAAATATGAAATTTGTCATTAAAATACAATTGCCATCAATGGTCTGATCAATTCTTTTTTTTCCAGAAAAAATATGAATAGTATTATGTAAATAGCACTGAAGTTAATTTTGAAATCTCAAAATCAACGAATATAATTTGGAAAATTTAAACAAAACAAATATTTCCGAATCTTTTCCAAGCCATTTTCTCCTCGAATAATATAAAAATTACTTTACAACGCTGCGAACAATTCCTTTATTCTTTATTATCAATGCTATAAATCGAAAGAAGTGAACAAAGTGTACGTCTTAAACATCTTTACTGATAATTTTTTATTAATTAGTTAAAATCCTAACAAATCATATCCAAGTTTGTAACACATTTATTCCGCTTATTTCATCTATTTAGTCCATTCTTCGGGGGGGGGGGGGACCAAATAAAGGAAAAACAAAGTATTAAAACAATTCACATATCAGAACGTTTCTGTCCTGCTGTCAACATAATTGTTATTGTAACGAGATATATTTATCATCATGAAGTATCAAGAGATATTTAAATAACAAAAAGAAATGTGTTAAATGGATCGGAAAGCGATTATACAAAATGGGAAATATAAAGGGTTTAAAAAAAAAGGAAATAAAACTATACATCAGAAAATCACTGAAGCAAGTGTTCTACATAAAACAAAGAAGATGTCAAAAGATTTTTATCAGATTTTAATTTAAGGAGTTCGATTCTAAAACAATGAAAAGCTTCACAGTTACTTTTTTTTACAAATTTTTATTAATACGAAGAATAGAGCCTTTTCACTTTTAAAAATTCGAAAGAAGCACTAGAAAATTCGCAAATATAATTATTAAAAATAATCTGAGATTTTGTAATTATTTATTAACTTGTCTACGCCTTAGCTAATTTTAATAACCATTCCCAAGCTAGGTATAATAAGAAAAGTCTCTAAACCAATTATAATATTTCTCCCTCGCAGCTGAAGACGACTAGAATCACCTGTTTAGGCTTGAAGTATATTCTGTCTTTGTGTCTTTTTACGTCTCCCATTCCGTTTGCTCAACTCCGATTCCATGACGGAGGGGTGGGGGGTAGACGGAGAGGAGGGAAAAAGTACTTATTTGTAAAATGAAATTAACATCAATTATATGAAATTTATATCCGAATCGCGGACTAATTCACAAAAAGTGCAATTCTTCCTTATAAAATTTGAGTAAAATCTACTAGCGCGCAAATGTAAACAAACACTACATTGGGGAAATGAAAGGAAAAAAGACCCACTTCCAAAAATGGGGGAAGGTAAGATGGGAATTGTAGCGAGATAACCTTGAAAGAGGCACAGAGGGGAGGCTCAGCTGGCGAGACTCCCCTCCCTTTCTAATCATTCCGAACAAGTTACCTGAAGATTGCATCCCACTTCCGTTAGCGGCACTGACCTCTGGTATGGGTTGCAATCAAAAGGGCCACAAACAATTACATGAATATTGTATCTCGCAAATACAATACAAAGACTGCAAACCAACGTTAGCAGAATAGTATATAATGACGGGTCAGATAAACAGACTGTTTTTTACATGATAGAAACATTCTTTGTGTCGGGCTTCAAGACAAAGTCAAATAGCTTGAAATGTCATAAATCACTTTCTTCTGATGTTTCTTTAGTGTGACGCAGGCGAAGATGCCAGTATATTTTATACTGTCTGCTGATTCCAACAACTCGCATAAGAGTGTGTTTTATTGTTTATATTAATAAGTTAACCACTGAAATTTTATATGAGCTGATCGAAGCAATTTGAGGTTCTGGGGGAAAGAGTAAGAAGGAATCCGAATGCATAAAGTGCCTCAAGAAAGAATGATAGTTAATAAAAAGTTGTAAGTAACTTACTATATGCATTTGCATTCAGTGATAATTATTGAACCAGAGAAGCAAAGCTATTGGGGCTGTGATGTGTTAATACCTCCTTTCTTATTAAAAAAGACATGTTACAGAATGAAAAAAATATAGCTGATATTATAAAATATCGTTTATGCAGACAGAATATAACCAACTGAAAAACAGTTTACCATAACTTTAAAAAAATAATAAAGCTTTACTGTGTTAAAATTATAATTCCTTAAGAAACCTGGAGCGTTAACGCTATTGACATTTCATATGGTCATGCAACGTAGCATCATTTGAAACCAGCACTGCAATTTAAATTACAATTGATTATTCAGTCCGATTTTGAAAAAAAAATAAAGCTCTAATAGTTGGGATTATAGAATTTTGTATAATAGTTTTTTTTTTTCATTTTCTGTATGTAAATCACCGTTGGTCTTAAGTGCAAAACAAATTCCTTAAAAAGCTATCAATAACCATTTCTCACTTCCTTAAAAAGATTTTAAATTCAGGTAATGAAATACAGAGGAATACTAAAAGATTCTCTCAACCTACACGAGTAGGATATAGAAGCGCATGAATGTTATGTTTTCATTATTAATAATCTCTCAAAATCATTACATAATTCAGCTAAATTTTTGCTCCAATTCGTTAATTTCTAGATATTTTAATTGAAGCTTAAATAAAAAAAAAAAACTCAGATAAACTTTTCTCAAAGATGTCTTGAAATTTATTACCATTTGACGAAACTCTGCAAATAAAAACATCTTGGTATGAAATTATTAATGGTAATTGCAACAAAACTTGGAAGCAGAAAACAATTTATCTAAGTTATAGTTTGTTTATAGAATCAAAGAAATTCCCTTCCTTTAAAAAGAAAAACAAATCAACTAACAGTTTGACAGAAGAGGGAAATTAGGAGAGAAATATCAAAATTCTAATAAAAGTAATTTCTCAAAAGGAAAGAAGTAGAATTATATTTCCTTGAAACCTGGAAATAATAAATGACGCTTTAGATTATATCTTTTCCAAGTGATTCTGATTTCTCAGAAGGCATTATCTTTGGCAAAGACATTTAATGAAAACCAAGAAAAATGTATTCATGCAGCAGAGAGACGGGGGGGGGGGGGGGAAAACTAAAAAAACTTTTTCTCTTTCACTTTCACGGTGGGCAAGAAGTTAAACAAGGACAGGCATCGAACTGAAAAACAATAGAATGTTTACAACATAAGCACCGAACCACCACGGTGGTCAAGATAAACATATGTAGATTTTTTTTTCTTCCGATTTTTCCTCATCGTTTCACTAAAAGTAAACATCAAAACACTTCATTTTCTATTCTAACAAATAATAATTAGTTTTAAATTAGAAGGATAAGTCTCGTCTAAAACTAGTCTCTGATATCGGAATGTAAACACTGGCAATTTAAAAACTGTTTAATTCGAGGCTGCCTTAGTATAATGAACTTCTGAAGAGGGTGGGAAAAAAGTCCATCATCGACAGATGCAAATCCTACGTTGATAAAAATCGCAGAGAAATCGTTATGGCTTATTGATAAAAATTTAAAAGAAGCTATTAAAATAATACATGTGAAAAGGAAATATTCAAAATTAGAAAGAAAAAAAAAATGTCCAACAATAAAATAAACAAGAAAGGAAGAATACGGCGAACGTTCAGCGATTTTAAATCCCTTCAATTATCCTTCTCTATTCATTCATTTCATATTTTGAAAAATAGCTTGTTTTGAACGTGTATGACAGATGAGATGCGTTCTATCAAGCATTAAGAATGGACACACTAAACACCAAGATTAATTGAAAATATGACTGTTTATGGTCCCAGGTTATATCGCTTAGTTGCCACATTTACAGTTTTTTTTTTTCTTTTTTTTCAGAGGCATAGCTAAGGCAGGGCGTCTAATATTGCTGTTACTCCAGGAGCCTAAAAGTGTCATTTTCATTAATGTTAAATTGTTATAACACACAATGAGGGCAGCATATTCTTAAACCAGTGCTCTGAAAATTCCATGTTACGCCCATATGCTCATTGAGACGAATTTCATTACCATCTTGTAATTTTTTTTTATCCTTTAAGTATCCTCTATGCTGAAAGAGATGCTTCTAGACCACCAATATGCGATGGAGTGGGAGGCGCTAATATTCATGGCCTTTGGCAAGATATTTTTCTCTCTCTCTTTGGTCCCCTCCTTGACACTAATTCCTTAAAATAATTATGCCTATCGCCTTTCATCTGTCCACAAACGAAGAACTAGGGAAAATTGAATACATTAAATGCTCCCGTATAGAGGCCCAGGGAATCAGTGGCATCTGCTCTTGTTCAATTTTTCATCCACTTTGTCAGATAAAGTTCGTGAAAAAAAAAACACGTTTATTTCAAATAAACTATCTGTAAAAACACGAGTTCAACTATCCAATCATTTGTCTATGAAGCAAGCTATTTAAAATGTTTCTATCCATTTATTACATAAAAATTTTATTAAAAAAAAAGGAACGGATCTGTTTAAAAGAACGACAAAAAAGATCAGAGCATATAACATTTATTCTAAAAAATATATACTTTATTTTAAAGACTCCCTCTGGTATCTCATCTGAATTAAATAATAAGCTTCAACGGTGCACATTTTAAACATTTTATTCTCATTTTGTTCGTCTGGTTGAATTACGCAAACATTTTGCCGTTGTCGCAGAACAATTACGTGCACAAAACAAATGTTAAAAGCGGCGATATCATATTAGAGTCACGGTCGCGTTTCAAGCGATCGAAAGTTATGTCAGCATTAAGTATAATGACGGCAAAGTACTATCATTAAAATTATAATAAATCATAGAGGAGGGTATTATAGTATTAATAACTTGTCGGCATTTATAAAAACGTTTTCATACCACGATGCCAACTTTTCAGGCAAAGAAATTTAACTGAAACAACTGACGAATTTCGTGCTGAATGCACAGACGACTTCCAGATTTCATTGATTTATGACATGGCACTGTGTTACTTATTATAATTTGAGTGCTTTTTATAGATTTAAACGCACGCGTCCAGATTATTCTTAGAAACGCTATTTTTACTTACAGCACGTACAATACAGTTAATTTTAAAATTCGAATCTAATATCTTTAAATGAGAAGCGTAATTTATAAAGATTTCATTTTATTATGAGGAAAGGAACCTGGAAAATTTTTATTTTTTAAAATTTACTTTAAGAAAGGTTTTCTTTGTGATTTATTTAATGCCTGAGCCTGAAAGTAAATTAGCACATATTGCCACTTAATAAAATGTCTCCGTATTTCATTGATAAAAGTGTTTAGTATTGCCAATATTCTGAAAATAATATAAAGCATTTTTAGAAAATTTCTTGCATTGCACTGATTTTTGAGACCCAAAATACAGTCAATCGTACTTCCTTCATTAAAAAGCTGAAAGAAATTTGAAAATATATTAAAACGTTGAACATAGACGAATGCTTTGAAACAATACAGAATTTTGAAATATTTCATACTGTTTCAAAAATTTTTCAATAATGTTATTTTAATAATATTGTAATGATATTCTCCGCCGGCTTCGAGTTCGTACTATTATAAGCTTTGACTTGTGTGAAATTCCGATTTCACCATCTCGGTTTTATCACATCGTTGCATTTTTTTTTATCTTCAACTGAGCATTTAATGAAATATAAGAAAAGTACAAAGAAAGAAAAAATATTTTAGCTAGTAATTGTTCAAATTCACCATCGTGTCTGTAATATATATATTTTTTATTATAAATAGGGAACACGCAAAAAATCAGTGTAGTCAACAATTAATAAATGTAATAACGTACTATAAATCATGATCCATCTTTATCCTCGCTAATATTGGAAAGAACATTTGCACGACATATTGATTAAAATTACTTCATGCATTTGCCCTCAAATGCCTTTAACTGGCATTTTAGAACAAATGTGAAAATTTTTTAATTCGCTTTGAAGCTTACAAAATACTCAAGACTAAGTTGTCTAATGAATAAATAATGGTCAAAATAAATCATTTAAGAGACAAAGCTGGTGTTTCTGAAACTGAAAATCAAAGAAGTGTTTAAAAAAATACTTTCAGCGTCCAAGTCTTATTTGGAACGAATATGCGCAGCATATAAAATAACATGGGGAGAGAAAAAAAATCAAGAGATTTATTTTTATATTATTCGAATCGGGATAAGAGAAGCTTGTTCTCGGGAGGGTAGGGCAAAGGGGTGAAAACATCCGGCTAGGTTCTCGCTTTTTCTATTTTTGTAAAAATTAAAGCAATCCAAAATGCGGATGGTTGCAGCGAAAAGTCAGCAGGGGGTATTCCATAAAGAGTTCGTTTATTCAAGGAAAGTTTCCAGAGGAGATGAGTAGGTGCAACAGAGGAGGTAACGAAAATAACACCTTATGACTATAAATGGAAACAATGTATGTCCTCCTCACTAACTGAGCTGACCTTCAATTGTAATAGAAACTTCTTGCAAGTAAAACTTTATCGTTAAAGTTAATAGGGGGTCCCGTTTCTCTGTTGCAATTCTGTAAATGTTATCTGTAAATATACAAAGCCAGCCTATCATTCGAAGCCAGGTGAAACTGATTGCCATAGATAGGATGCCAGAAGCATTGTTCACTGAAGCGTTTGCTATTATTTTTCAGCTATTGTTTATTATTAAATGTCTCGAAGAAGTTTTCATGAAACTTCTGTCACTGACAGAAGCATTTATACCCAAATTAGATAGTTTTTTAAAAATTTGTTCAGATGCAGTATTTAACATCTTTAAGAATCGAGGATGGGTTTTTTTTTTCCTTCGTAAAGATAGAATAAAATCTAAGAATGTTCCAATACTGTTTTATGACCATAATTTTATAAAATTTACTGCTGAACTGCCCAACATACCAGTCGTACTTAAATTTGTGTTGACATGTTTATTGAAAGATAATGACTTAAAGGCATTTTAACTAGCGATTAAAATTAACTTTATATACTAAACAGGCATATAAAGGCTGAATTTTGCAAAAAAATTCAAATGTTTATCGACTCTTAAATGCAACTGACTTTTCCTTCAGGTTATTCGTAAACAAGTCGACAATGCAAATAAAGTGGTTTACTTAATGTGTCCATGTGATAGTTTTTTTCCCCTCAGTAAGTTAAGGTAGGTTTTCATTAAACCAATTGTAAAATTCAGTAAGATCACACATGCACGGAAAGAGCGGACAGTAATAAGGGCTTGCCTCGATGGGACAAGAACTTGCAGCAGTACAATATTTGTGTAAAGTATAAGAAATAGAATTCGAATAATTTTTCTGATATGATTTAATTTTAATTTCAGCTAGATCAGACACATTTTTAGCGGCACTATACGATGAATTTATATTAATGGAAACTTTGCGCAACTAACTGAATGAAATATATAATTATTTTTTAAAAAAGTTTATACTATGTGAACTTTTATTTCAACAAACAACTTTCAGCTATAAATGCTCCAACTTAAATTTTTTAAAAATTGAATCTCAAAAAGAGCTGCTTTGCTAGGTCACAATTTGTGAATACTAGGAGAACTTTCAAAATACCGAAACTTCTCGCATTAACTGCTAAAAAATTCTCTTCTATCATTCACCCTAAAATAATCACTATTCACTATTCCACACGGCTTTAAGAATCCACTCAACTTTACAAAAAGCGTGTAAAGAATCAGACGAGGTGTGGAAACATGTTTATTATGTGTAGAAAAAGGTTACTGAAAAGAAGAGAAACCTGCCGAGTTCAGACTGTACTCCAAACCAAGCAGGGTGTTTCGATAAGCGGGTTCAAAATAAAGGTAAAGAGATTGAAAAATAAGAAAAAATTAAACAAAAAAGATATAACTTCAGTCATTGGAAGGCGATTTCCTTAGAGGATGCGTTGCGCTCTGCTTCCAGTAGATTCTATGGAAAGCACATTGTCTCAAGACGCGGTCAAGTGGAAAGGGCACAAGACAACTTTAGAAAAAAGGCGACTCGGTGTACATTTATGAATCGAGCCTTCGCGATTGGAGTGGTTGTCATGGGATAGAAGAGTCATTTGCAATATTAGACTCGGGCAGTACTTTCGAAACTGAGCTGGAATCGTGAATTTCACTTTCCACGACCCAGTAGCGTCGTGACTTGGGTGTCTGACCTCGATACCACGACTGAAAGTCAAGGGTTGAATGCGCTCTTAATTGTGATACGGAAGGGCCATTCGAGAAGAATCTCAGCGAAATGATGGTCAAATGGAATTTGTATGAATAATTCTGTAAGAATCGTGTGTTTACGTCTTCCCGCAGTCACAGTGAGATAAATGAGTACTTTTGAAGAAATTGTTGAAAAAAATCATATCTGGTTACATGACAAGGGAATTAGAAGACATCTTCAGATTTTGAGATTAATTTTTTAAATGAAATATTAAAATACGCTGTGCAGAACATGCCTGTCAGTATCTACTATGGACTTTTGATGCTTCAGGGTTTCTTTAACATTAAACCTATCAAAACAAATTAAAAGATGTTTCAACAATAGTAGTTTCAACTTATTATTGAAATTATTATCCAACTTATATCCTTTACATCATCCCAAACTGTTCTCTTTAAAAGAATTCGAAAACAATGAAATTAAGTCAAACTTCTGGCAGTCAACAAAAAAGTTCTTTGATTTAAGATGTACAATTCAAATATAACCTAAGAGTTGCATTATATTGCAATTTTTGTACTGCTGAATATTTTATGTTTAATTTTCTTTCTACCGTATGTGCATATTCAATGTAACGAATATGACATTTTAAACATACTCAAATTATGCAACCTCTGATGTAAAAATCTCAAGTAATTAACTTTTTTCGTCATTCATTATCAAAAATTGTACAAAAATCAGAAAACTAACAGTGCTTGTTTTAATGAAATAAAACCAACAGTAGTTCAGAAAAACTTACTTAAAAATATACGAAAGATTTAATATTTTCAAAACCTTCGTGATTTCGGATACTGTTAACATAAATAATAGAAGAAATCAGATAAAAAAAAGATATTCAAAATTTAGAATGAAAGAAAATATATATATATATATATTCGTGCATTAGCTGTTTGTAAGTAATTTTGAGGTACAAGGCAGGATTCGAATCGATATCCTGCCTACAGAGGATTCCTCTTTCCCCCTACAAGTTCCAGAGAAATTTATATTTCAGAGGCAAAATGGGGATTTCATATCCTTGTGGAGGAGAATCATAATAATTAGTTCAATTTTACTAACATAAGCTATCTAATAACACGACAAATCACGATTGAGCTACATTAGTCCTATTCACAACTCACATCTGAAAGAAATTTTGCAAGTCTGTAAAAATATTCCTCTCCACAAACGTAAACAAGTTCGGCAAGTAAACTAAAAACGAGACGCGGCTTCTTTTTGCGATGCCTTTTAAGTATAACTCAACGATTACTCAAGCTTTTTATTGCATCTTTGACAAACAAGAAACTGAGCAATTGCAGCCTCAGCATAATGAACGGCTTGAACACGGAGTTGAATATTTTCTATACGTCTTCAAGATTGTTTATCTCAGTACATTGTATTGCACACAATTAAATTTTCTATTTAGTTATATTTCTTTAATTTATATTTACCAAACTGCTGAACTTCGGATAATAAATTAGATTTTTCTCCCAGTATCTATAAAAGGCGCAAATCATCGACAATTAGAATCTGAAAATAATTTTTTTATATTTTCTTGCAAAACCACTTCGATCGACTATTTATTACACGGGAATGAAATATTTTCCACTTTATCCTTTTTTAATCTCAAAATACCAGTAAAGTCTGCAGAGACTTAGAGACTTACCTTAAGGATGGTCTCTACTGGAATGGGGGCCTCGGCAGATTTCTGAAAAAAACAGGGGAAAAAAGTCTTCAAATGGGCCGTCAAAAAATATAAAACAAAAATAAATAAAAACATATAAATAACGATTTTTCAAATAAAAAGAACTAAATAAAACTAAAATTTAAAAAAAATTAAAAAAACAATACGCAAAATAATATTACAAAAAAAGAAATCAAAATAATATCTAAACATGACATGAAACTAATCTTGTTTGCATATAAGAATTATAAAAACTCACATTTTTACGAATTCGTATAGACTACGAAAAAATTCGTAAAATCGTCAATTTTCAAATGGAGGCATAAAACATTTTGAAATTTTAATTTTCACTTACCAGCTAATTCTATGACATTTAGAATAACAGTTTTTAGATATTCCACTATCAATGGCGTAGCGATCGAGGACAAGAGGGTATAAATGCCCCGGGCGCCAATATTAAAATGCGCCAAGGGGACAGGACATTAGTGCATTTATCACACTTTTGAAAGAGAATTATCATGATGGGGCTAAAAACTATCAAAGCCCCGGGGGCATTTACTCTTGCTATTCCCCTGATAACAACTGGGGGAAAAATCACAACATATACAAATGCAACTTACCCTCACTACGCCACTGTCTACTGTAGTTACATTTTAGAACAATAAAATAATAGCAAAAATTAAGTGAACGTTTTTGCTAAACCACACTTTATAAAATATTTTTTTCATTCGTATTGATGCTAATGAGCAAATCAACACTAATATTTGCAAGATAAAATTACACACGGCAAACATGTGTTTCGCGATTTTTTTGAAATGCAAATCTTGGGATGTTGTTTTATATTCTTCTATATTAATGGATTTTCTTACATATTGGTCAAGCATTTGATATGTCGTATCATTATCTAGAATCTTATTGCCGTTAAAAAAAATCTCTTAGTGGACAGAAGGAAATGCAACATTTCTTCTTAGTAAAAAAAAAAATTAAATAATCTGAAATAATTGCTTCTGCCTAAAAATTATTTCACACTTTCTTGTTGGGTGCCTTTTAATTCTTTACTAGAAACTTTTACTATTCTTCTTTATAGGTCACGAGAAAAAAATAAACAGAAAAAAAAAAGGGTAAGCTGATTCGTGATTAAAAAAATGTTCATGGGTAAACGGTATCCCCTATAGAGCAGTTAGTAAGAACGATTTCCGAACGTAACAGTTTGCAAATTGAACAGTCTTCAGCTAAAATTCAGTACATTCGCAAATTTGGATTATCACAAAGCAGTGGAAAATAGGGGAAAACAAAGTGCCTAATAATAGCATTTGTTGAAAATTCACACGACACAAAAGCCCATTATTGCGTTTCTTTTGCAAATGCAAACGCAAACAAAGAAATAAACACAAATTCAACTTCTAAAGTATTTTTCTTTATGTAAGCAACTTGAATATACTGTCAAAAAGCTTATATTCATGTTAAAAGAATATTCTCACGCAGAATGAATGCGTTTTAAAGTGACGCATAATCACATTTACGTCATCAATTTATACCCCATTAAGGAAATGTAACATTGCAACTGTGAGGAAAAATGACAAGGTCAAAGAACGAAGAACGGATCTTTTCGATAACTCATTTTATTTCTTGATTCAACAAATCTTTAATTTTCGATAAACAAATACGCAGAAACAAAACAAACTTTTTCAAAATTATCTGCATCTCAAATCATCAGTGGGAGACATAGAAGTAAATAAAAACCTATTTTATAAAATAAGAGAGATTTTTATTTTTGAAAAATAAAAGTTTATTAATTTAAAAAGTACGCAATAGAAAACATCTAGCTCAAAAGCTTTCATGAAAATCATCGATCTTCTTCTGGAAATTAGTTCAGTTAAGAGTTCGTTTTTAATGCACATACATTCGAATACGTTCTATGCAACTACATTAGAAAATACTGACATCTCAAATCAAAGGAGATTAAACGTAATGTATCTTTTTCACACTTCAAATTTCGTATTTACTTTAGATTTGATGTAAATTTTTACCCATGACTTTGTAGCTACAAAAATTTAATATCTTCGTCAAAAAACACTTTTAACAACTTCCTGCTTTTTAAGTTTCAACTCCTCATCGAATTAATGATTGTATAGTTAAAACTTCAAGAAAGCTAGTTGATTTAGATCTTCTAAAATACAAAAACGAAAGTTTGATTGTTTGATCATCATTATTGCTATCGTATTTCGCGAGAATATTTTTCAACCACTCAATACATAAAAAGTTTTGGATAACAATGAAACAGAATTATAATTCTTTAGATGCCCTTAGTAATTTTTTTCGCATTTAAAAGTGAAAAACTTACTCAGTTAATTTCTTTTTTGTCTAAACTCTATCTAGAGAAATAAGAATAGATATATATATTTAGCCTTGAAGGCCATGCTAAAACTCTTTCTTTCTTGAAAGGAATTCAAAATTTTAAATGCTCTTATTTTTTGAAAAAACTGAAGAAATAAGAGAATGATATTTAGAATTTTGCGATAGAGATTAAAAATGAGAGGCAGTTTCTAGCTACAAGATTCTACTTTGTTATGTCGCTCACGCCTTATTTTTTATGTGCAAATTAAATTTACTCTATACAGTAATCAAACAGCGAATCAGTTCACTTTATAGTAAATGAAGCTAGCATAACAGTAGGGCATGTATTCAATAAAGAAATTATCAGACTTTGTTATTCATTTTTTTCTTTTAGAATTGTTTGAAATGTAGGACATGTTGGAATTTTGCGTGCTTCTGATTTTTGAAGCCCATGCCAGCTTCCATCAGAAATCCTTCTTATTCGATACCATCTCACTTCCTCTTTCGTACTTGTTATTTTGCGAATAAATAAAATAAAAAGTAAAAAAATTATGAAAACTTTTTTAGTCCGACTAAAATGATGAAATTTACTAAAGAGCTTTTATTTTCATTTATTTTTTTTAAATATACATATTGCAGAAACAGAGACTGTTATAAAACTATTTGCATTGCTAATAACCAATTTGCACGATTTTTTAAAACATTATGACATTGATTTTATGTGACCACACAAATCTTTAATGTGAAATAAGTCAAGCTGATAATATGGGTTATATTTCCCATCAAGTAAAATAGTCTTGAAAATTATCCTTAGGTATATGATTATAATTGATATATTTGTACAGAACTTTGTTTTAAATAGCCATAATAGCGTACAATAAAATCAAGTGTACAGTAAAATTCAGCTAGGAAAGTTAATTTATTTCGTTGACTTCCTTATGTGGCCTTAGAATTCACAGGAACACACTTCAAATCGTTAGTGAATGATCCAAACATGTGTTGTTTTCTACGTCCTGTCAGGAGGATTTGTTAATGAATATAGGTCACACTCAAAAAAAAATTAAACAAATTCGTAAAATCGTCGGCATAAACTCGAAGAAACCGAATTTCAGATTCAATAAAACTTCCTGTAACAGTGACGCATTCTTTTAAATTTATTTGTTTATAAAAACGTAACTACTCATTCGTTAAAATTTACTTCAACAGCGCATATCCACAGCATTTTATAATCAAACATAAAATAGCTCTTTTAGAGAGAGAGAGAAAAAAAATGGCAAATTTCTCTGTTCTCAGATCAGTGGTTTTGTTTCCATTGAAAGAAAAGAAAAATACTATAAAGCAATCAATATCAATTGTTTAAAACTCGTTTTGCTGATAACTGACTTTTCACATAAGCTACGGAACACAGATTTTCACACACAAGAAAACCCCATTACATCTGTTTAAGAAAGGTGGCGGAAATGTCTTTGCTTTTGAAATGTAATTATGAGATCAGTAATGTATGCATTAGTTTTGGTGTTTTTATTTCAAGCGAACACGCACGATATTAAACAGATAATGAAACAAGCCACTGGGAAATTTCGTTGATCCCGGATTAAAAGAAATAAAGAATTTCATTTATGCCCTATTAACAGCAATTTTCTAAAAATGTTTCAGAATTAAAATGTCAAATAAGACCAAAAAAAAAAATGACAAATTAAAATAATGTCAAAAAATTGTCATTAATGTTTCGTTCGTAGGAGTGGCATTATAACGGGGTGCTTACTTCGCTCTGAAGGCGATATGATACTATAATTCGCTCTCAAAAGTAAATAAATAAAAACAAATACACCATCTTCTGTCTTCAATGTGAAGTATACAGAAAATGTTTGATGAGTGACAAAACACAGAATACGAACATGATAGGATGATTTACAATTAATCATACTATATAACGTAAACTAAATGGTGGGGAGCAATTATCCGATTTCAGATTTTTTTTTTTAAACTTATTTCCTACAACTGAAATTTAAAGCTATTTTTTATTCGAAGCTAGCTACTAAAAATAATTACTAAATGATGTAATATAAAAAAATAAAGACAAATATATTTATGAATAAATTTTCTCTTATTTTGGAGAGTATTAAGAACATTATATAACCAAAATTCATGTCATTTTGTTTATATAAGGAATTTTATATTTGCAATCTTACTGGAGTGAAAAATTAAGCATCCATAGTCAGGATATGTAAATTTATTCATACATAAACAAATCATTCAATACGCAGAGTATAAAAATATTAAAGTATTTTTCACTATATAGCACACACCAAATAAGAGAAATTTTAATTGACGATTTGAAGCTATGAAAATAATTAGCATATTAAATCAATTTAATATGAAATAGTTAATGGAACATGCTTCCTCACCACCTGTCTTTGATTATACTATTTAAATTAAATCAATTTATAATAAAAAAAGTTTATTTAAACGTATTGTTTCAAAAGTACCTTTTTCTCTTTATGCCATGTTGTTAAATTTTTTATTGAAACCACTCATCACACCACATTAGGAAAACTCTGAATACTGGGCATATCCAGTTCTCTCTCAGAAATTGATTGAAAAATGGATTTTTGTTTATACAATTTATTTTTTCTTTCATCCTTCAACCACACACGGAAATTCAAAGAAACTTCAATAAAGCAAATCTCAAATGAAATTGATTTTCCTTCAAATCACCACTGATCACAGAGATAATAGAGTTTTGAGTTGCTATAATTTTTGTTTAGTGAAGTTTTAAAGTGTTCTTCAGTGTATTTTTGCAGGCATTAATTCACAAAGCAAAAAGCTACTGTCATATTTAGCTTGTAAACAGCTCGTTGCTCTAGATTTTGTATTCTGAAAATTTAAGACAAATTTTAATAATTATGTATCATGATTATTTTGAACATGATATAATTCTATATGCATTATGATTTACTTTCAAACTTGTAGAAAATTGAGAATATAAAGCAATTCCTATTTTTTGGGAGAAAAAATATCATTTAATTTTAAAAATAATTCTCGCATTACGGACATTCAACCCGAAATTCCTAATTTATATTATATAAAGAGAGAGAAGTTATAATTAAAATCATTCGAAAATAACCTCTCTTAAATTTTGAATCATGACCACAGGTCCATTCAGAAAAATATTAAAACTGTCAAATCTCTAAAGTGTTCTTTCCTTTGAATTGGATTCAAAAGATATATTTAAAATTCGGAGATTTAATTTACAACTTCGAGTTCGCAAAAGATGTCTGACACCCCAAAACAGGTCACAGTTGGTAAAAATTTAAGAAGCTTTGTTTCAAAATAATCCCCATTGATTGGCGACAAATCCCCATAAAAAAGTTAGTTTAGTATTTTTTTAAAAATCTTGACATAACATATTTATTGACAAAAAGCATATTGCCATTAAGAAATAAAATTATTTGAGGAAAAATGTTATCATAAAAAAATTAGCAGATCATTGAGTTATTTTAAAGAAGCATCAGGTCCTGAACTTAAGACTTAAACCACTGAGAAGCTTTTGCCGTTAGTAGTCGTAAATACTATTCCCCATTACTATTTACGATGACGGAAACTATTAGTATACATAAATTGCCACTTAACGTAATGCACTTGGCATCTGAAAGTGAGGAGAGCATCAAAGTAATAGTGAGACAAAACCCCCAAGAATAAAAATGGCGTCTAGACAAGTATGATGCATTGGAGTGTATATGTCACAGTAATTAAAAATAGTTGTTTAATACTCGCGAAGAGAGGGCAATCAACTCAGAAAATCATTCATATAAAATGATTCAAAATAAACAGGAGATATTTCATTAATGAGCTATTCTTAAAAGACGCAAAAGATTTTAACGCGCTAAGGTATACAAATGAAAAAAAAATGTATTATGAAATAAAGCAAGTTCCAATCTTTATGATTTTCATGGGATAAATGAAAGGTATTGTTAAATGCAAACAAATAATTAAATCAAGGAACTGAACTTCACGAGAAATAAATTTATTAGTGAATGGTTTATTCGTTAGTCTCTTCAAAGTAGATGAAAATACTTAAAAAAAATTAACAGTAGAATATTTCACACATGCACAATCCCACAAAACATACACACACAAAAACACATCACAAAAAAGAAACACTATATAAAAGAAAAATAGGAAAAAATTCCTTAAAATTCACGCATGCACCAAAATCTAAATATGCGCATAATTTCAAATAATTATTCCACTTAATACTTTATTGGTAAGCTGAGTGATCCATCGTTAAAACGAATTCAGTAGAATAATTCAAAATTTAATGGGAAAGTGGATGATAATGAAAATTCACTCATTCCTACACCCCATCCCTCATGAAAAAAACTATTCAATTTGAATCTTTACAATTGTAATTTTTGAAGAATTTTGTAATTTTGGTAACTTTTATTAAATAAGAAAATAAGGAACAGAAAAACTAGTTAGGCAACAAGATAAAATGTTTGATATTTAATAGAAAATAGCCACTGAAACATTAAAAAAAGATTAAAGAGTCCACAGTTTCAGAAAAAAAAAAAAATTCAGTCTATTCAGAGAAAGCTCATATAAAAACCATTTTTTATATTTTTGTACGAGGTTCATAAGCGGATACTGATTCCTTTATAACCTCGGTTGTTTGGGTGTAATAGAACAATACGTTCTGTGCTTGAAGAAACTAGTTAACTTCTCAGCGTGGGACGTTGGGCACGGAAATGTAGATACTTGTTTGCGCTGCATGCAGAGGGCTGTAAAAAATTCTTTCACGTAACGCCAAATCAGATACAGAGTAAGTATAATAAAAGAGTAACTGATTAAAGAAAATACTGGTGCGGTTTAGAGCGATAAAAGTTTTATAAAAGCATTAGTCATAAAATCAAACTTCATATGAATAAGCACACTGAAAATGTATTAAACGTAATCAAGATATTTAATAATTTAAATTAAAAATTAGATTTGTTTATCAGCAGAGAAACAACTCGACAAAGCTTATTTTAAGGCCATAAATATCCAGCTGGAATGCTTATGAATTTAAACGTATTTTTTGGCCAGTTTCTCATGAGTGTGCCTAATACAGCAGGCTTCATGTTAAGCTTCATAGTACATTGAAGGAAAATTTAGCATGCATTTGGATATTCTTCCTTTGGCCAATAAAGTCTAATATCAGATGGATAATTTTGATATCAAACCTATACGTCCAATTCTACTTATCAAGCTTGTTGCATTTTTGAATTATCGCTTTCACATACCCTGGACTAGACTGAATTCTCAGGGGTGAATTTCATCCAAAATATGATAGAAATCCACAATTTGGCTAAAAAGGCCATATGGGAAAATTTCATCCGATTAGTTGTTTGCGTTTTGGAGTTTCTTGTCCACAGACAAACTTAATTGGATTTTTTTTTAAAGCTTGGGAAGATCTAAAAACACTGAAATTCATTAAAATCTCAAGATCGATTTCTTGACAATCAATTCCTATTTATTATTCGTATACAAGAAAATAAAAATTGGAATGTTAGCTTCTATCGCCAAATAAGTGTCTAATATTTTCGCAGAACATTTAAATCTGGTTATAACGATTAAAAAAAGATACTCGGATAGCGCCTCCAAATGTGTAAGTATCGACCTATCATGCAAATTTAGAAGTTCATTTCTCCATATATTTGAAAATGTTACGCACCGTGTACATTTTTCCTTTGCAATGAGCTCCCTAAAGGAGGAAAGCCAATTTTTGCACGGTTCGCACGCAAACACGACATTAAAACATTTCCATCTTTCATTATGTTTGTACCAACAAGCAGAACGAACAGCTTATAACCATAAAATAGGACAAGTTAATCAATGAACGAGTTATGTATAATATATATATCACTCAAACACAACACTGATGAATATTTTTTGTTCAAAAAAAGTGCGTTCTTATAACGACAGTATCGATTTTTTTTTTTTTAAATAATAGCTTTGTACTAGAAGTACATACAAAGCAAATTACTCGGAGCTCTATGTACATAAGAATTCTAATAAATATTTGGAAAAGTTAATTTATCGAAATAATTATTTTAAATTATTGTAGACAAAGCCTTAAGTCTTACCTTAACATAATTTTTTATTATAGCTAATGTTTAAGATAGAGACACACTTTCATTACTTTTTTTAAATAAATTTTAGAAAAACTGAAATTTGAATTACTTTATAAATAATGAATTCAAAAATGAAAAATGTTTGTTACACGACATATTGCCTGTTATTTTGTAATGAAACAAACATTTTCAATGCATTTAATACTACAATGCAATGTCAAGCTAAATTATTCAGAAAGTATTAGGATGCGGCCTTCGTCTTACACGATGTATCGAAAAACAACTGCCTTTCTGAAGAATTTCCTTCCACATTTGTAACAAGTACAAAGCACTAGTACTAATATACTTCAAATACGATATAAGGTAGGGGTTTTGGTCGATTTAAACCGAACAAGTTTCGAAGCAGCTCAGATTAAAGAGAGGAGGGTCATTCCCTGACTACGTTCAGTAACAAATTTGCAAGAAAGCTATTTTTCCAACAAAATAAATATATCTCTTCTGGAATACGGAAAATGATAGGATTTCAAAATTTTGTTATCAAAAGGGACTATTAGCATAACCTTTGAATTGAAAGGATTGTTTACTTAAAATCTAAAAATTTATTAAAAGTTTTGAGAACTGAAAAGTAACCCTCAAGCCAACTGTATTCCTCCTTCGTGGATTTAAATAATAATTAAGTTTAGCTCTTGTCAGTTAAGATTCAGTATTTTGCAGAAAAAACATGACCAGTTTTATCCATGATGTATAGAAGATTTATTAAGAATTTGAAAGACAAATCATGTTGTGTTTGCAAATCTAATAATACGATTGAGAAGCAATGTTGATAAGAACACACTTTTGATTTCAAGATGATAATCGGACATTGGGGTTAAAAACGATAAATGCAAATTTTAGACCCCCCAAAAATATTTAGCCTTAAAAAATACTTCTGAAAACTAACTTTTCTTCCCCCCCCCCTTCTTTCTTTCTTTCCATTTTCTTTCCAAATAGCGTTTCGAGTTGCCAAACTGGAAATACAAGATTGTATTCCTCGTTGAGCTAACAAATGCGCAGAATTGATCTATACATTTCTTAGATTTGTTTTATCTTAATAGTTTACTCATTTAAGATAAAAGCGACATTATTTCTGCACAAGGTACCTAAACAGACTCGTTAACGATTCGATCGCATTATGAGTACCATAAAGCTTTCAACAGCGGCCTGAGGCACGCGAACGTGAGTTACTTTAATGTCCTCCCTTTTACCGTTATTTTCTTTTCATTTAATCGGAGATATTTCCTAAGAGCTTGAAAGTTGTGCTTTAGTGAAGTAGTTGTGCTGTTTTGTGAGAGAAAATACATTATGAGGCTTGACCTTTCGAGATGAACTTGTTTCAAGTTACTAACTCGCTAGTAGAAATATGTCCCATTACAGTTAAATGGTTTTAAGATCCTAGAAGCAAGTTACTTTCAAAAATTTCTGAATTTCAAAATATCATGAAATCAAACTCATCTATAAAATTTTTTCAACATCAATAGACAAAAATTACTGAAATTTTCTTTGATTCGTTTCAATTAAATTCACTAACTTTTTAAATGCATATACTTATTTGAAATCGCTTGTTGGTATAATGCAATGCGCAAAAGAAAGAACTGAAATCTCAATTTCTCATCTAAATACTGCATTTTTTTAACAATCTTTATATTAAAGAGTAATCACAAAAAATTTAATAAACATTATAAAGAAAATTTATAGATTTTATGAAAAAACTTAAGTAAGATATTTTAATTCTCAGATTCGTGTATTAGAGAAAATTTCGGTTCATAATTGACAATTATTTCTAAAAATGCACATTATTTTGGTAAAAATAGTAATTATTACATTAAATCTTCCGCGTTAGGCTGAACACTTAACCGGGACACATGCCTTGCACCCCAGGGCCCTCGGTCAAGAAAGCAGACATGGGCACTGTAGGCCTTGGCCCACATGGGCTGTCGTACCACTGAGTGTAGCTTTTTTACATATTAAATTTCTTGCAACAATTTCTATAGAAAAGTAGATCATTTCTTTTGAATCTGAATAATGCGTTAAAATCCTTTAAAAGAAAGCAAATTTTAGTTCGAAATATAGAAAACAAAAAAATTCCACAAAAAGAAGGGATAAAAAAAGAAAAGTTACTACATATATTTCTGAATAGGAAATGCATCTGGCCAATCATACTGCTTTATAAAATATACAAATTAACAATTTAGGAAAATGTGCCTAAATTAAACTAAATTGAATTAATTTGGCAATTTTATTCAACATAATAATCATATAGACGCTTTGATTTAACTCCACTAGTATAAGAGCCAAATTAGGGCAAGTGACAGTTGTTTCACCATTTCTGCAAAGATAAAGTGTAAGAAAGCATCCGAGGTCAAAGTAGGTTAAAAAATATTTAGAAAGCTCCTGCTGGGTAAATAAAAAAAAAGACAAAGATGAATGCGTTTACACCCGAACAAAAGAAATTCAGATGTTCATTTCCATAAATAACAACGGGAGAGAAAATAATAAAGGTTGTGACCTCAGCAAAGCTTTAAATGAGAAGGTGTGTGCACGCGTATTCCTCGTAACTCTTAAAGAGACTGACAAAAAGAAACAATGAAATCACTCATATCACACTTAAAAGAAAACTCAAGCTGAGATATCCGCTATTGATTTCTTGAGTCCGTGAAAATATATCCAGGACCGCAGAGTCTTTTTTATTCAGAATATTTCTCTAGCCATTGAAAAGAGCTTTGAACGTCAGTCCACATTAGAAGCTCTTATACTATTAAAAATGTAAATTGTATTTTCAATTAAAATGTCTGCAAGTAATACTCGAAGAGATCTTAACGTCTATTAATGGTAATTCTCATGGTATTTAACAATCTTAATAGTACACGATAAAGCCAGTATGGTGCTATAGATTTTTGGCAGTCGGCATTAGACCAAGATGCGACACCGGAGTTGCATGAGAATACGTTCAATATATTTGGCAGTTTTTGAGCGGGAATAAAATAATTAAAAACTGAATAAAGTTACAAAGAAATACATAACTAGATAATGTTGAGCCTGTAAAGTTGATATCTTTCGAAATCGGAATAATGTTGAAAAAATCGATGATGGATAAAGGAACAAAAAGTGCTAAAAACTCATATTCCCTATTTAGAAAAATTATTAAGATTTGGAGACAATCTTTTCTATACTCGAGTCAGGAATTCAGAAAACAGAGTTCCATTCTGAAAAGTTTTCATAAATTCGGTTTTGTGAATCCTTCAGTTAAGTTGATTATTTCTGAATGATTTAGATTTTATAAAGAACAAATCTTCCTTCTGATGATCAACATGCAGAAATTTTTAATGAGATCATTTCCTTTAATCTGAAAATAACGCAATGGTGCAATTATATCCTCTAGCTATCTAATAAAACTTTCATACATAGCGGACGTGCGAACTCAAACTATAAATAGATTCAATGAATTTATTTCTTATCACACAGCTGCTCTTTTAACGCGACAGAAATTGATAATGCAGGGTCGAGTTTCGTAAAACTGCACCCAAAAATTGAAAATATTTTCTTTGATTAACGATTTCAATATCAACAAAACTGAGTCAGAAAATTGATGTAAGAATATAACAACAGCAGCAGCATCTGCAATCCAACCTTCCTATTAATTCTTTTCTTGAAAAATAATGTCTAAAACTAAAGGTTATTTCTAAATGTTATTTTGGAAAGTATTTTTTTCTTATATAGTTATTTTTATGACTAATAAATAGAATGCCACTTTGAGCCGCTTTTGTAAATATTCTGAAAATGAAGCCTGCTGAAAACTCATATTAGAGGCTAACATTTTTATACGAAATTTAGCAAGTTGACCGTCTCCTATTCGGAATTATCTTTTAAGAACTAAATCTGTTTTGAAGGCTAAAGTTTTTCTATTAATGAAAATAACTACAGAATAGTGACATCAGTTCTTAGAAAAACGAACCTCTGTATGATTGCACAACTGTTTTTAATAACACAAAAAAAAATTTACCTTTGATTAATATATATCTACAAATTATTACCATCTAATACTAGTAGGTTCTACGAATCAACCAATTAAAAATGCCTCATCGCCAAATAGGCAGATTTATAATTATAATAACGACACAACATAATACTTATTTTCTAGGTTATTTTAATCCAAACATTAACGATTTAGAAATAAATAGGAACATGCAACTTACCTTTTCTGGCTGAATTTTGAGCGAACTTGGCCGGATAAGATTCCGCTTGGTCGGAGTACTGGATTGGGTCTCGTTTTTTGCTGTTGTTGGCGTACTGGATAAGGACGTTGAGGTTTGTCCGTAATTAGCAGCATTTTTAGCAGGAACAGACGGAGTAGCAGAAGAAGGAAGGTGAAATGGAGCGATTTGAACAGCTGGAGTATCAGCACCGCAGGTCCAAATGGGTGCGGAAGTGGATATGGTATTGTTGTTCACATTGATATTGTTAATCGTGAGATTCGTACTACTCTCTACATTAACATTGATATTTACAGCAACAGGCTGGGAGGAATTAGTCCGTCTTTGATCTTTATCCCAACTTGCATGATCTTTTGGACGACTATCTTGTCCATGATACGGTTGCGAAGTGGATGAGTGAAATGTTTTTGGAGCAGCAGCGGGCGATTCTGGTTTGTAGTAACCTGTTTTATCGGCCCTGTTATAGCCCTGCCTTTTATCTGGAGCTTTAGGGCTGATATAGTTTGGCATTGACGTTTTGGGTGCACAAGCACCATTGACTACATAAGGAGGTGGTTTCTTCACAGCTGGTGCCCGATTGTAATGGCCCAATGCAGATGAACCATATCCAGCTCCTGCATAATTATTTGACGAGTATCCAGAAGTTTGATGGCTTGCGGTCTGATGACCACCGGATGACATAGAATACCCATTGACGGCATAACTAGAGGATGAATAGCCATTGGAAGGATGTCCATTCATTTGATGCCCGGAACTGGAAGATATCCTTGATATTCCAATCAAGTTTTTCGGGTCATTAACAAGAACCTGGGTAAAATCACCCAAGGTATTTTTAATACGACGGGAAGTTTCATCTTCAAGGTCAACCTAAAATACAATAAATAATTTCAATTAGCTCATTAATCCAGATTTTTAAATGAGCTTAAACGCGAAAAGTATTATTATTACTACTTACTTATTAATTTTTTTTAAAAAAATGAAACATTTAACATTTGAAACACTTCTAAATATTGAGTAACTTGGTGTTCTTTATAGCATACAAATGAAATTTTAATAAGTACATGGCATGAATCACACCCAGGACTTGGACTAATGAAAATATTTTTCTCAGAAAGATATGATTAAATTGTCTTTCAATATTGCAATAACCAAATAAGTCTATAATTCGAATTCAAGTTATTAGACAAACAATATGGAAAGAAATTAATTCTTGCAACTCTCTTAAAAGATTACTTCAAAATAAAATATTGATTTACATATTCAAAACTTGCTATCATAATTATTTCTTGAATCCTTTTAACATTAAAATACAAGAAGTGAAACATTACAATTTTCAACACAGATAAAAATATATCATTGATTATGACTAAGCAGTACAAAATTATCAATTTTCAAGTTTTCAATTTTTGAAAAAAAGTCAACAACAAAAGTCAGTTTTCTTTTCAACAACCGCTCCTTAAAGATCATTTCTGAAAGCATCGACTTAAAATGACTAAATCGTCTGACATCATATATTACAGGTTACGACAGACAATATATACAGACTTAAATACTATAAATAAAGTGGCAAATGAAATAATATTTTTTTTTCTATTCTGACTCAGACATAAACGATAGAAATCCCACGAAAATTGTTTTTGCATCATATCTAGTGAAAAAAAAAATCTAAATTATCACTTGCCACGAATACTATTTCAAAAGTTATTATTTGAGCATCTAGTGAAAAGAAAAACTCTTAACCAATACATTTATTTTAACATCTGTCTATTTCAGATTTTTGAAATCAAACATTTGTTTATTTGCAAAACGTGAATTTGTTTTGGCCAGACTAAATGAGATAGAGATAGTCTAGACATCGTCATTAAGTCTCAGTCACTGACTAGACGTGATGTTACGACTTGTTAGGAGAAGACAGTTTTAAAGGCGAGCTAATAATCATTTTGATTAACAGGAAACGATTAAAGAGGCATCGTGTGCTACTGAATTATCCAAAAAGTCTACGACTTCAAAACGTCAGATAAAACAATATGCTCGAACGACAATTGTATATTTGAATCGAGGCTGCATTTTCATATTGCAATAATGAATAATAAAGAAAACCACCATTTTTCAACAAGAATATACTTGGAAATTGTGAAGAAATAGAGACATTACGCATTCAACACACAAATGAATAAAATGAAATCTGAAACGGATCTAAAAAATGCATTTTTGTAAACACTAGGTCAATTAAATTCTACACATGAATTAACAATTCAATTAAATAAAGGGTGATATTCTAATTTCTCATCAAATTTGAAACTACTTTAAATACTAATGCTGATGGAGGTGTTATTGTTGCCAAAGGCTTTGAAATAGTCATGGAAGATTATAATTAAATTGCCGTTAAGTGAGTTTAAAAATGAATTCAAGGTAAAGGCAATGTAAGGTATTTGATATTTTCGCCATGCGAAGACTTGGAAATCGGAAAATGATATGAATTATAATTTGAAACCTACCCAAGATATTAAACAGGATGAGATTTAACAAGCAGCAATTAGAATCAAATCATCTTTGCTCTGCTTCCTTTCTTTTCATTCTGAATTAAATTTAAAATACATTTCTCACCCAGTTTTCTTAGACATGAGATAAATTGCGAAACTGTAATAAAATCATATGCCAGATACGTTTTTTTTAGTCTTAAGATTAAATTTTATTTTCAAACAACCAGTAAAATGGCAGAGTAAATGTTTTATCATTTTTGTTGTTGTACTTAGTGATAAATGAGAAAGTGATAAGGCAGGGGAAAAAACCCGAAGGCATTCTTTAAACAATTTTAATTTCAGTAAACCTCAACGTACCAACCAGTATTGTTATTCATCTCTGAATTCTGTAATGGAATGCGATAATTTTGTAAGTGCATTTATTTAATCTTATTATTTAAAAACTTACATTTTGTAACATTCCAGTATACCCCCCCCTCCCGTAGGCTTTTAATTAGTGTGTCCAGAGGAAAACTCGACCATGAAACCAATCAGTAAAAATCCACTGGATTTTTAAATGATAGAAACAGAAATTAAGCACAACAAAAGGCACAACGGATCAAGCACAATTTGTCGGCTTCAATCGAAAATCAAATCACGTACTCCGCATAGAAAAGGTTGACGTGACCTGATTCTAAAGATGTCCGAAACAGAGTCCAGGGAATAAGAGATAAGACTATTCGAATCATTTCGTAACCGACTCATAGAACGCTGTTCTAAAGGAATCTCTACCGCCACCAAAAGCCTTATCTGTAAGCAAGACGTTGCGAAAAAGGCCAAGAAAAAGATAAAGTGTGTGTGTGTGTGTGGGGGGGGGGGGATGAACAAGAAACACACATGCTATGAGAATTTTTAGTTAAAAAGAGTCAGCAGAAATTATAATCACGCGAAATCAATTGTTTAAGAAGCATTATTATTTTTTTACAAGACAAAAAAAAAGCCATATCATGACTTTCTAATACAAAACGGCATCAAAGATTATATAAAAAAACCTTTATTTAAATCCAATCGATGGCAAAAATCTTAATTTATATAAGAAAACAACGTGTAAATACACTAGAAAAAAGACATCTACAAAAAAGGCCTTCTGCGAGTGCTTATGAGCCGTCACTTCAAAAATCAAGATAGCTGATTTTTAAGGCATTTCCGTTAGCGAAATAAGTATCTAATTAAGATGATATTTTGGCAACATTATTTATTTTCATTCGATTTTAGAAAACATTTGAAGTTGAATTTTACTAAATGCTACGCACAATAATTACACGACCTTGAATTGTTATTAAAAAAAATTCTAGAAACATATTCTTTAACTTGCACGTCTTACTTAAAAGCCAGATATTTGTTACAATAAAACCTAGCTGAAATTGTTCACAAATGCAAACACAGATGATAAAGTTTACAAGCTCCTCTAATTGCAAAACAATCCGAACAAAAACAGAGCAGTTCTGTTTACTTAAGACTAAGGTCATCAATGAACCAAATCATATCTCTGAAACAACTATTATAAGCTGCAGAAAAATTCAGGGTCGCATTATAATACGAAAATGAAGATTTTCTTGTTTCCTTGACTCAGTATCGATGATTAAATTAGTTATCTAAACTCTGTTTACAGATGTTTAGAGCGGCTCAAGAACTTTGCGGCTTTATCATTAAAAAAATTATAAAGATTTATTACATTTCAACATTAAGTTAGTCAAATTACTTAACCTGGACTAAAACCACTTCTATTATTCCTTTCTCCTTGCATATATTGTTTGCCAACGGATTCTAAAACCCTCCGCGCTTTTGCGCATGCGTTAGGATGAATTTAGTTCGGCTAAATAGGGGTGAGAGCAAAGAGGAAAGGAGGAGATGTTTACATTTAACAATAAAGTAAATTTCGAAAATGGCGCACATCCTTCCGTGTGTCACCCCTTAGTGAGATAGAATCGCCGAAAAGTGGTCGTCTCAGAATACTGAAACAAGCAGTAGTTCTTCTCATGCAACAATTTCGTATTACGTTTAAATTATACGCAAAAACCAAAATCAACATCAGGAATGCTCACCTTAACTGGTTCACCAAAGATGGGCTGAGGGGAAGGTTCTCTGATATCGTCGAGCAGCTGCAGGCGCGCTCTGCGCTCTTGTTCACGCTCTCGCAGGACATCAACACTGTAAAAGAAAAATAGAAGTTTATTTAAAATATTGTGTATAAAAAGATGAGAACACACAGAAATCATTCCAATAATTAGTACTCGCGCAAAAGAAAGATATACCACAATAATTTATGAAATTTAACTCTTTTCAATGTTGTTTGATATCTTGAATGACCTTGAATTACCAATTTCGACCTATCAATGAAACAAGTCTGCTACATATTATGACAATATATCAATAAAATAATATTTTGACCAGACTCTCGTCTTCAAATTCAGATAAGATGTCGGAATATATATCAAGTTTCCTATGAGAAAAAGTTATATTCCATCCAATTCCAACTCGAAATATGCATGTTTCATTACATTTTCGTCAGAGCATTCATCCATACAGAAGTATAAATGATGAATCATTACTAATTTTATATCTAAAAAAATTAACGATTTCAAATGATAGCGAAATAAGTAGTTGCAATTTAAATCAGAATCAACCACATGCGATTGAAGCATATCCACAATTTAATGCCCGATTTCCCTAATACGAATAGAAAACTGCAATATCAGAAAATTGGCATATTTCCATATAATGATATACTTTGAAGATTTATCGTTAAAGCTTTAAAATTTATTTTTACGAGCCATTAGCAAGTAAAAAAATACGCAGTATCTTTTCCTATCCTTTAAATTGTCAACAAGGTTTTATGAACGATTAATTCACGTGATAACTACTCTTTCTAGTTTTTAAAATTAAATCAATCAAACCTCATAAGAAAAATGTTTTCTGCAACAAATTTTTTTAATAACATATCTAAAGGGAAAAGATAATTCTTTCAATTAAAAGTATCAAAGATAATTTTTTTAAAAATCTTCAATAAACTGTGGAAATTTTGTTTCTTTTGTGCAATAAACATTGATTTAACTATAAAAATACATTAAAAAAATAGGCCTTCATTATTCTGGCGCATTTCTTAATCTGCTACCTTCTAGTGTGGATTAATGAAGAACAATTATATTTTAATTTGTCTGATAAGTTTATAAAAACTGGAATTTAAATTTCAGAATTGCTAGGAAATCCTTCTCATAATTTAACATAGGATTTAAAAATCATACAAAACACTTAATATCTGTAGCATTTAATCTATTTTTATCTGGATTGAATTAAAATTCCAATCAGAGTTAAATGAATCATCTAATTAAATAGCAAAATGTCTATTGCCAATACATAATTTACCAACATAAATCAAAGGGTTTAACCTGATTTTGCGTATATAAAAAAACATTCATAAACATCTCAAAAGGAAGTAACGAATGAGAATTAAATTGAATTGTTTGCATTAACTTATAATTTTAAAACGGTTTATTTTTAATAAGAGCAGATTTTATATAAATGCAAAAAATTTTACTCATTTGTGGATTGATTAGTTGGAATTTTATGGCGTAAGGGACAAAATTGATATTCTGCACTCAATTTTTACGCAACAGATATGTTTTCTTAAACATCGCATTTCAATTAAAAGCATTACTCTGGAAGCAAGAGCTCCAAATAAGTAAAGTTTTAACCCAAGTGAAGTAACCAAGTTAGAAACAAGAAACAAAATATTTCACTTTATTGTCAACTATGTCTTTTTTCTGAACTTCGTTTACCGCCTTAGTCTACTGCCTGTCTCTTTTTCTCTAAGAATTTAATATGGCAAATTTTTTTCATTCCCAAGGAGAAGAGGGGAGAGTTCGATTCATTCAATTAAATCTAGACAAAGTCTTCTATTTTCCGCAAAGCTCAATGCCCTTTGTCTGCCAGTTGATAGATGGTATTTTTCATTTTGAAATCATGGAGAAAAAATACAATTGTCCTGAAATACTTTCAGTTATCGAAAGAATGCAATTCCATGTCAATTTCGATTAGACTCCTACGATTAGAATTATGGTGCAGATAATCAAGTAGAATAAAAAATTACTTAAGAAAGATATCTAATACACTTAAAAAGGGAAACTTCTTTTTCTATAAATAGATCCAGTAATTAATGAACACGATACCAACGAAGAAAATTTCTTGAAATAAATACTTTTACCATCTGTTGAAAAAAAAATGTGTATGTAATAATGATGTAATGTATAAATAAGAGGGAAAAGATAAAGGAAAAATATTTTTGAATAAAAATAAAATAATCACTCGGATAAAAAACTTCCTTCAAGTCAAGAAATAATAAATAATTTGATTTACTACAATCAATTATTAAATCATTGTAATTGGTATTATTAAAAATATCTGTTTAAAATTTAAAAACGATGTAAAAAAAGTGATAAGACAAAACTGAACCACTGTGCAGGGTAGTATTTGTTGCAAATTTACAATAAATGAATAAATAAAAACAATGAAAAAAAAGCCCGTTAAGTTTGTAAGCTTTAAATTAATTCATAAATACGGGGATATCTGATTTTTTTTGACTCGGAGAGTAACTGCATTTGTTCAGTTTAGTTATATTTACATCTCTTTTCGAAGCAGCATGAAGGCTATTTTGGGGCTGGTCTCGCAATTTTGAACCATCGTCAGATGACGAGACCAACAACTGAATCAGAACGCTCTTCTCCAAACTTCCATGCCACATTAACGGGAGGACATAAAGCTCCAACAAACTAATGTGCACCAAACTTACTGATATGGCTTTCCTTCGGTAGAGTTGAGTTTCGAACCTGGAAAGTTCCGGTCGCAGAGCTGAGACATTAACACCATGCTACCGTGGCCCTTTATACAATTGATAAATATTATTTAAATTCCCAATAAGTTTATTATAGAGAAACTAAACATTTTTTTTTTCTAAACTTGTGGAGAGTTCATGAATTCTCTCAGTCTATGAAGAAACAATTCCTAATAAGAAATTTTCTATCTTAAACTGAACTGATCCATCTACAAAGCAAAAAAAGATTGAACTGTTCATTACACCACTACACTCCTCGATAAACTGCTGCACTTTCACGAAATGACAGGAACCTGTTACCACAGAGGATACAGAAGATTAAGGACTTAGATGATATCTAGACAGAGTGAGAGCGTACTTCTTCAAAAATGTCTTGAGAAATCGGTTTTCGGTTGCCATGAATACGATGACGAGTCTTACTGCAGATCCATGAAATGTTTTAGGTAGACATTTAGCGAGGGAAAAAAAGGGGGGGGGACTAAGGATGGCAAGACGAAAAAAATGCTCCTTATCACAATGGTGTCTAAGGTTACATTAACCAATAGTAGACACCTAATACATTACAAAAATGTAGACAGCATTTAATGCTATCTTAATTGCCCAGTCTTCAGATATCATTAAAAGTGTTCGACAGTTTATTTCATCATTCTTAAAAGAAATTAGGATGGTGAAACGTTGATTTTTTGAAAAAGAGGAAAATTTCTAGCTATAATTCTTTGCTTATCTGAAGATGTTTCTCGAACTAGATAGGAGGCAATAAACTTGGAGGGTCCCCCTCTCCCTTCAACTTGCTGGAATATACGGACTTAGATATGCGGTTAGGAACCAACTTCAATTTGCTGACATTTTGAAATGCAACTTTCCCATGAAAAAAATTCAAATGTTAACGTTATTCATCTCATTATGTGTAATCTGTTATACATTATTAAAACTTTATAAGGTCTGATGTGATTTTTTTTAAGTTTTATATAGCTAATTATTCATTCTTAGATATATCTAAAAATAGGCGACCTAAAATCCATAAAAATGATTATTCGTTCCTAAGTGCATTATTTCATCTACGAAAAAACTGTTTTAAAATTAGAAATTCCAGATTTTAAAAAATTATTACGAGTAAAGTCTATTTAGATAGCATTTAATTGTTACAAGAATTAATACAAGCCTTAAAACTGTTGCACACATTCCAGGACTTTTAGATATATATACATGCATTTTTCAGAAGAGAAGCATATAAATGAATATCGAATATGTTTTATGAAGGGTAAAGGTTTTATTGTTGGATACAAATAAACAAAATAACAAACAGCTCAGATATAGCACTTTAAGTAAATCCATTACACAAAATTATTTTTAGTAGTATTTAAAAGGTTATTTAAACACCCTCTTCATCATTTCAAAAATGATTCATAAATAACATAAGGTTTGTAAACTACAGACATGAAAGGTTATTTAATTTTTTTAAGGAAAAAAAAATTTATCATGCAAGGTTTTTTTTTAAAAATTCCGTTACTCCCACTTTTTTATTGAATGCAATTTACCCCTAATTACTTTCAATCAAAAAAGAGAAAGGAAATATTAATAAAAAATTCTGATTCATTATGAACAATTTACATTTCCCAGATAGGAGGCAATTTTAAATCTCGACATCATTGCGACTGAATGATTTCATCACAGCCGCACGTAGTTCACTGTTGACTCACGCATAGGACATTTTTCGAAGCAATAAGAAGGGCTTTCATAAGCAATAAAATAACTTTGAGCTAAAAGAAATGCAGCATTGAGTATGAAATAAAACTGCATATACTATGGAATGTATACGGGCGGTATTTATCACTTTTACTGCAATCAATTTAAATCAAGTTTTCAAAAACGTTAGAATGGTCAAAGATAGTTTTGTAAACAAAATTTTATATACGTTCTTCAAAATGTAAGGGTTAAGAATAATTATTAAGTTCAATACAACGACTCTGAGATCATTAAAGGTTTAATTTATTTTCAATTTATAAAGCACAAAAAAAGGAATCCTTACCTCTGCAAATTAAAACAATGGATAAATTTGTTTATTTTCGGTGAAAAGAAAGGCAAGATTTGTTATTATATCCTTAATCAAAATTTAAAAAAATGAAAGACTGACTAATCAATCGTTCAGAATAAAACTGATATTGTTCAACACTTTTTAATGTTTTGCAAAGAATCAGAAAGCATCCAATTTTAAAAAGTCAGTCCTTTCCAATTTAAATTTCTATTTCTTTTAAGCAATTTATTTTAATTTTTTTTCTCAATTATTTTGCAACTATCTAATTTATGAAGAAATAAAAGTCGAACCATGCAAATTTAAGCTAGACTAGCTTCCACAACAATCAATAGCTTAGTTTTGCTATGAAGTGATAAACAAAATGCAAATACATATTTCTATAAAATCAATATTAAAAATATTTAAATGCAAAAATGCATTTCCAAAAAATTATTTAAATTATTTAAATTGAAAGTTCTTTTCCCCCAAAATCATTACTTAAAGCCTTTTAAAAGTAAGAAAGCTTTCTAAAATTATTGATCCTTTAAATTAAAACAATTCTAAGAATATTTTCTATATTAGCAAAACTAAATATTAAATTGAGATGAAACTCAAATGAATTTAAAAGTTTATGAATCTGGTTAATAAACATTTATTTCTGACTAACATTAATGAATTAGAATAAAAGGAAACAATTAAAATCGAAAAAAAACACACCGAATTCTTATTAAAAATATTTTTATAAAAAATATGATCATTAACTAAATGCGAAAACAGGACAAAATTCTACAAATTTATACAGAAATTAAAATTGCTTGCTTGATTTGATGCAAAAAATATTCATTGTTCAATTATTTTATCGTTAATTATCCATCTTTCCTAACTTATGGGTTTTGAATTTTTGTAAATTAAAGCCATGAGATTTAATAACAAAACAACATCATTCAAATTTAATGATGAAATCGGAAAATTAAAATAAGTAAATTCAATAATTAAAATTAATGACCTTTAAGAAATATTAACATCTTTACTTTAATAACTTCCTTATATTCACAGTGAAAATTATTGATTTTTTTTATATCGTGCATCGAAAGTAATTATCAACCAACTTTCCTTTTCCTCATTTAAAAAGATATTTTTAAAAAAAAATCCTGCATGAATTAACTTGATCAGAGGGTTGATATTTTCAGCCGTTGGAAAATCGTTCAAAAGCTTTGATCAAATTGTAAATTTCTCACATACCGTTCAAATGAATATTCATCATGATTGTCACATTTGACACAATTTTGTTTTCTGCATCGATTTATTTATTTATTGCAAGAAATTGTAATGTTGGACTTATTTAAAAAAGTAGTCAGGCTGCAAACGGAAAGGAAAGTAATCAAAATCTTTCAACCAATCAAAAAATAGCCAGTCCTACAATGAGGTAACGGACTGTAATCAGAGAAATTTTCCTTCTTTGTTGAAAGACAGCATTCAAGTGGAAAGTTTATTTTCTTGTGATATCCGAGTAGGTTTTCAGAATTTAAAAAGGTATTTAAAAAAAATCTCGCTAAAATATACATTTGCTAATGCTTGTCTCAAAATAATTGAACGATTTTAGTCATGATGTCAATGAACGATGTCAAAATGTCAAATGAACGATTTTAGTGCGGGAAGTACGTTTAGCATTTATCAAATACCACAATCATAAAAAGCATTCAAATACTCCTTCACAGCTCATGAAATGATAAGTGAAATAATAATTATATTTTGGTTTTATTTTGCATCTGTGTCAGATTATATGTTTTATTTTACCATAAAATGTAGTATGACATCAATTCCTATACCGTTGGAAATTGTAATTTGTCCCCTATTTAGAGAATAATAAAAAGGAATATTGAAATTTCAATCAAATTTTGCATGGATTTTCAAAAGCATCTTTTACATTCGGTCCATCACCTTATTTTAACTTTTGTTAAAAAGTGATGAACTAAATAACTCTTCCAGAAAATGTTATAAACTCCAGCAAATTATAATATGTTCTGAAAATAACAAATATTTGTTAATAAAAATCTCGTACGGATGTAATATGAAGTTACTGAGAAAACGTTTTCCAATGTTTGAAAAAGTTTCCCAGTGAAGGTTTATCCAATGGAGAAATGTTTCAATTAATACGAATTCTACCGATAAATCAATTTTGAAGAAATACAAGACGATAAATTCATTGAAAATATATTTTATACATTTATTTCATCCAACTAATATATTAACAATTAATTTAACTAACTTAACTATTAACTTAACTTCAATTAACTTAATAAGCAAAACTTTTTGTAGTTAGAATTAAAAGCAACGTATTTCACTTTTTTTTTTTTAAATTGACTACAAAAGCTAAGTAGAAGAATAAACAAAGAAATGTGGCTTGAGACAATTTTAAGCAAGAATGAGTTCGGAGTTTAAGTGAACGCTTATAAGATAAAGAGTTCCATGAAAGTGGGTAGTACCACATATGTAAATATCTGTTACTTAATTTCTATGAACACAGTGCAGTTTTTTTTTATTATTATTTCCATCCTTTTTTTACAATAACCAAAATATATAACTTTGCCATTAAAAGAAAATATAAAAGAGACGTCATTTTCAACACACTGCAGTAACGTGGCTCAGCCAAAATGTCCAATTAAACCAATTCTAAGCAACGCGTGTCAGTTGAAAGTATTCGAAGATTAATTGCTAAGCTTTGTCTCATCATGTGGACAATGATTGTAGAAAAAGATTCAGGAAATGGCCATTAAAAGCTTCTGTCCACAGCTGTTCTCGTGTGAACCTTTCAACATAACTAGCGAAAGGATTGCTTAACTGACAACCAGTCGCAACGGAAAGACATGACGCTTGGAGAAGTTGACGGATTAAATCGATCAGTATTCAGATAAGCAGGCACTTCCCTCCCTGCAATAAGACGCCTGCGACTAAAAGTGGAAGGTCAGCCGAATCGTCACTGTGTGTTCGGAACACACCAGTGAAAAACAATGCACTGAAAGCGAAACAGAATAACCAAAAACAATTGCAACACATTTTGAAGTCTTGCAACAAGTACAATTTCCGCATGATCATGTTAATTTAAAAGAAAAATAAATCCATTCTGTGTCGTCATACATACCATGATCCGGTTTAGGGTAAATGAATCCGACATAGTTAATTGATGTTATATTTAAAGATCAGACTCCTTTAATTTTTGAAATGGGTAATTATACAAGGCCCAGTGCTCAGGCTAATGATGTAATTAAAGAAATCCAGAACATGAGGATCTGAGTCAAAAATAATTTTAACCGGATTTTTTGAGCTCTAGGGTTGAATTTGACCAGAAAGGTTAATTATGCATTATGAGGACAAGGCTTGCGGGTGGAAGTAATATAACACAAAAGTAAAACACAAAAAATAATAATAAATAAAACGCAAAAGTGATAGGAATAATAATAATAAAGACACGATTTGAATGTGCTCACAGTTTTCTGTTTGTAATCAAACAAATTAATTTGATTCATTGAACACATATCAATTAAATGGAAGAAAATGTGAGGTTTAAATTCGTATCACAAGACTGGTAAAGTTAATCGAAAAATGGATGCTCTATCATTTAATGACTTATTTCAAATACCATGAATAATCAGATGAAATCAATGGCTATTTGAGAAAGGAAACGATTAAAAATTCTCTCTACTTTTTAAAATGATGACATATTAAAAAACGAAGCTAATATTTCAATAAACATGAAGTCTAGTCAGTCTTTTCTGAAAAACCACCTTAAGCGAATGGTGTTGAATTTAACACTTTAACATCCCATTTTGAAGATACAACGATAAAACTGATAACTCATTATTCTGAATAGATTTAAAGCGACATTTCCACTAACATACATAGCACATCATCAGGTTATGTTGAACTTAAGTTGATTATAGTTCAAAGCTCGGAGGGTGGTAAGTGAAATCTCTACTCACAATCTGCAAATTATGAAGATGAATATCCGTCATTCGGTTCTAAAATCTATTCTAGGTTTTATTAGATTAAATTATCCATCATTTTAATTTTTCGATGTATTAATTTCTTTTCAGTGAACAAATTAATTCACTAACACTAATTAACGTTTAATTCTTGACGATAAAATTAACGGTAGAATAAAATCTTTCAATATGATCTTGGAAAGCAGGAAACATGAAGAAGTTGAAGATCTCAGAAATTAATTTGCATTAAATAAACCAATAACATGCAATTTTGAAACGCAAATAACACTAAATGAACTAAAAATTAAGACCCATTTAACGATATAGAACAGAGCTCGCAAATAGAATATGTTCTTAAAGTCTGCAAATTCTCTCCTCTTGTATACAGATTCTTAATACTTCAATGCAAAACGAATCAATTATATCCGCTAAACTTTTTTTTAAAAAAATCAATGAAATTTATTAAATAACTACTTAATTGAATTTGCTTTTAGCAATCATTAATGCCTTTTTATTCTTTTAAAAAAATGTTTTGCTTATTTTTTTTAATATAAAGGGGGTTGAGGAAATTTCTCTATCCCAGAAGGGAAATGAGTTGAAAAATGTTAAAAAGTCCTCTAAAGAATTGGCTGCCCAGTACCTGACGTTGTTATCGCATGCCAAGAAAGGGCAGGTGCCGGCGGCATCATATGGGGAGTCGCGTCCAAAACCGACGGCAGATACCAGGAAATAAAACTCGCTCTTTGTCGACTCAGGTTAGGCGAAGGTTACAGGAGACTGTCGTAGGGCTTCTTATCAGTAATCAGAGACTGCTTAAGATGATAGTAGAAGGAACGCTGTGAGATGTCTCATTACGCTGCATTAATTAATACTGATTATCATTATGTATTTAAAAGTAATTGATATTTTTAAATGAAATGAATTTTAAATAGCATTAATAAATATGCTGTATAATAAAGCTCTACATTTCAAACGAAAGTTGAATTTTATAAAGCTCTTTTTACAACGTCAATTACGCCCAGAAATACGTATTGTGCTATGCATTAGTGATGCGACTCTTGTAACTTTCTATGATATATCAACTAAAAGTATCATTGATTGTAGTTATTTATAACTACATTTCTTTAAAACATTTGTTTCAGAAAATGTCTTTATTTATTATTCCTCCCTCCTTCTTTCTTTCTTTCTTTTTCTTTCGGCAAGAAAGAAAGAAAAAAAAAACTAAATGATTTTAGCATATGATTTAAGGAGAATAAATTTTTAAAGGCACTGATATATACTTTGATATACTTTCTAATTCGGAGTATAAACTAATTTTTCACGTATTTATACCATTTAAAGGAGAGAAAAAAATACCTTTATGATTTAAGCAAAAATAGCATATCAAATCAGAATTTTTTAGTTCTTTGTTGAATTAATTTTATCAACAATTGTTAACCTTAAGTAATTGAAAGACAAAAATATGCTAAAATGTTATTCCGAAATTTTAGCTTCAGAACAGATGCAGTTCCAACCTCATATATGCGGTAAAGCGTTATCAGATCGATGAGACAGTAGATAAACTAATCAACAATTGGCCAGGAGAACAGATCAGGATTAAAAGATAAATATTAGCAATGGCCATTAGTGTTATAGCCTCCTCTATCACGTACTGGAGAGTCCTAGTGTTAGAACAAAATCATAATAGAGAAATTCAAAATAAATCTAATCTAAGAAAATCTTATCTTAAATCTGTAACAAAAAATATCGATAACGATAAACCCTACTGAAACTTATAAACATGATAACTGAAAATAGAAAATGATAGCATTACTAAGCATGAAATGTATTTTTAACTAAAAAGTACAGTACTGTACAGCACTGTTTAAAATACTGGCAAAATAATAATCTGACAATCTTTTCAGAGAATATACGTATTAGAAGATAAAGTTATGCGATTGTCAATCCGATAATCTTTGACAAATAATTCAAGCAAGATAATTGTTTTCCGTGACCACCCAAGGAAATCTCATAAAATTAAATAAATGCAGATATTTCATTGTCTGAGTATATCTGGACATACAAATTCACTATAAATTGAATATAATGAATCGAGTATATCACTACAAAAATTCCGTTACAAACTAATTCAAACAAAATATATTTCCCAGAAATTAGCAGTATTGATTCTAGGTCATATTTCATTTTTGCTTATCTCATTTCATATTTTAATCCGCATATATAATTTCCTTTAGAAATCGATTTACCGACAAAAGGTAATTTTGTATAAGCAAATTTTGAATTAACAAATTTTCGATGCATTTATTTTATATTTCTATAATATATTCACTTTATTTGTATAAATAATTGTCAATTCTTTAGAAAAAAAATTGATATAGAAGCTGGAATCAAAAATTATAATTTTACTCCTTAGATATACATAAGCTGCAAGATTGTAATTTAATACAATTTTTATTATCTATGCAAGAATGGAAGATGGTTTTTTGTTGCATAATGATAAGCAATGGAAAGTCATTTTAAACCACTTTTTCTAAATAATCAATATAAAAATAAACAAACTAAAATAAATTACGAAAAATGGTTTGACGTTTAAATTTACATATGTATATCAAAAGTTTTAACTCGTAGTTAATTTTTTTCAAAATGCATACAAAAAATTCCTTATTTAAACGCAATACGTTTTTATAAAAACTTTTTTAATTGAGTCTATCAGCACGTCGAAAAACATTTTCTCAGAATGATGAAATGAATATTCAAGAAAAGCATGATACTTAATAAGAAATTTGATACAGAATTTCATGAAAACAATAAGAAAAAAACTTGCTTTCTGAGGGAATGTATTTAATTAACAAACGACGTCGTGGGCAAAATATTAAGATGAAGCATTTACGCCAAATATTTATTATGGAAGAACTTTTTCGATATTTTGGAATAACAAAAAACTAAGCCCAAATTCTTGAGAGAATTTAATTGCAACATCGAATTTTTATTTACAATACTGACTATTAAATGATAATTTACAAATATGGTCACAAAGTTCAGAATTTATTGAATGGATATTGCGTAAAAACTTATTTTAAAGGTGAACAATAATTAAACAACTCTTAGTGGACTGTAAAGCTCACGACACAAGCAAATAACGCAATTTGAATGTCGTAATTAAAAACTGCCAGAAGCTTAAACAATGACACTAAAAAAAACTCTAGATATTTCAGAAAATTATTAGCAATAGATGTCTTAATAGAAATTCACTTAAAAATCACTTACGGTTTGGGAGGAAAACTCTTGAGCATTGCTCTAGTCGACTGCAGATTCAGAATAGATATGATTTCGGGAAAGGATTCACTCGTGAAGTCAACGTAAGAATTCAAGGTAACTTCTAATTGGTTGGTGTATTGAGGGAGTGTCAATTGCCCTCTTCCCTAAACTTTTAAGTTCAGAAGTCCCCTACTGCGGTTCTAAGAAGGTGTGAATAAAGCATAGGGGGAGATAATTCTTTTCAAATATTTTCAGAAAAGGGAAGAAACCCGTGAGTGATCATCGGTGTGTCTATTGTATTGCTAATGTCAAATATACAATGCTAATGTCCCTCCACACAGAAAGTAAACTCTACCACACGCAAATATTTTAATGGACGTGAGGACTTTCAACATGGCGACAGAGTATCAGTAACTTGAGCATCATTATTTCCGCACAACAGCACTGCTAATGATATACCAGAACATAAATTAATTAAAATTCCGTATCCTTCGCTGAAATTTTAAAGATATTAATTATGCATAATTATTAATTAAGCTAAGTTGGAGTTACAGGCATCAAGTATTTGAGGAAAATGCTAGCTCTACAGTGGGCATTCACAAAAGTTTTCATCTTCACTTGAGTGAGTTTAGTTATGTTAAGGTAATTTTTAAGGCAAAACGAGGACTATTTCTTAATACAGCTCGTAATTTTGAGCTGTGGTCAGATGACGAGAACGACAATTAAATTGGTACTCTTTTTAAACTTCCGTGCTACACCAAATGCAGGCATTTAATTCCGATGAATGTAAGGTGTATCAGACCCACTTACACCATATTGGTGATCTCGGTTTCCAAAATTCCAGCACTCCAGACTTGAAACCGAGACTTTATTACCCAGTTACCACTGCTCTTCAAACTGAGTAAATAGAAAATTCTATATAAATGTACATAAGAAATACTGAAAAAGTATTTAAAAATTAATTCTTCACAGCATTTTCTTAATTTATATTAATTAGAAACTAATTACATGATTAAAATATAACCCCTTATCAATTCAGGTTTACAATTATCCTATATTAACAATAAAAATGCAAAAATTTAAGTAGGCAGATAATAGTGCTTTTAAAATTTTTATTAATATATGCTTGTTAATTAAATTTAGGTTATAACAATAGGCATCGTATGTAAAATTATGAAAAAATTCATAACTTATAACTAAATTTCGAATCGAATTTGTAGATTCAGATTTTATTTTATACAGTCCATTCGGAAAATAAAACAAATGTCACAAAAAAAAAATCGAAGATTTTTGCTTTTTATAACCCCGCATTAACTAAAGATTTGATTTAACTAGCGGAAGAGAAAAAGAAGAAAGGAAATCATTGTCTTGGTCACAAAAAACATAACATTTTAGACGAAAATGCTCGTTTTTTGATAAATACGCGTGAAGAATATTTTATACACTGATTATTTTCACATATTTCCTACGAATACTTTCTTACGGATGTAATCGTAGCCTAAAATAAATTAATTAGTTTTATACTAGTCGCTTTAATAGAGGAATTTTTCTTTCTACAGGAGATGATACGAATTTAAAATAATGAACTGCAAATAGCATCCTTTCTTTTCGAAACATGATATTCACTTTCAAAGAAGGGCAGTCAATTACAGATCACTTTCGAGACTATTTTCGTAAGCATGCTATCGATTAACTTTTCTTTTGAAAGAATTCCGAAAAACGGTCAAGTAATTAGTTATTTCGCCTTTTCTCCGCTCTGTTAATACTTTCCATTAACTTCCCTGGCGTAGGAGTGCATCGAGAAGTCAAGCACTGCGTGTTTAATTAAATTCTTTAATAGCTAATTTACCTTCATAATGTTCAACTCATTTGTATGTAAATATAATTTTAATTCCAGATTAGAAATAATTTCTAAACTTTCATGAAATTAATGTTATGCAGGATTTCCAATTCTTAATCTTTGGACTGAAGTAAGAATTTATTTAAAAAAATTCCAAGAACTGAATGAGTAAAATAAAAATTTCCATAACAAAACACTTCTTTACTGTAAACATTCTATTTTAGAAGACCATTTAACTGTTTTTATCTCAGACATATTTCCTTAAGCAGATAATACTGTTTCAACTATCAAACACTTACTATCAAGATGAATTCAAAAAGTAAACAAGACATTCTGGAACAATTTGTTTACCGATCTAAAAAAAAACTACACAAGAAGTGGAGACACCAAATACTCATTTCAAAATTTCAGTATTTGTTAGTTAAACATCAAATCAATAATAAGGGGTGAAAGTTCTACAGAAGATTAGAAAAACAGCTTCTTGAGTACAAGATTACTAGAAAACTTCCAGATTTCTTTAGATGAAATAATTTCATACTTCAGAAGCTTTTAAAGACAGCGGAAAAGTTAGGACCAAGAAAGGAAAACAATTATTCTTTTGTTTCCAAGATTAAAGTCGTCTAGACATAGACACAAGAGACTAAAAGATGGACATGTCAATTCTCGAGAAAGAAGAACCAGTTTTTGATAAGAAACGGACGAGCTTTTAAGAAATTAGATCAGAAGACAAAAGGATACTAGAATGAATCGTGACGAAAAACAGATGCCCAACGACACATTTTGAAATATGAATTTCATATTTTGAAATTTGCTTATCTTTTTGAAAGATAACTTATCAAATCATCTTCTTGGAGTAGTAATTCAGAAATTATCTTTTAGCTCGACTGAAAAGTGTTACTCTTAATAAACACAGAATTGATGGACGTGCTATTTATCGTCTTTCTGAGTCATTTAAACTTTTGACTGATACAGATCATATTTTTCTTTGAAAGTATTCGAAATAAAGTGAAAAATTATGTGGATATAACTAAATGGGAAATGATAAAATCTATAATAGATTGAAAATGTGTAATCATAAGAGACCTTAATAAATGAGTAGAAACAAATATTTTAAACTGAGATGAAATAAATATTTTAACGAGAGGGATTTTTAAACAACTATAATATCATATTTTTAAATTGATAATTAAATTGGAATGAACATAAAAGTTAATATTTTTCTTTCTTCTATATTTAAAAACACAACATTTTAATAAGAAAAAAACTGATCATTTCAGTATATTATTTTTTTTTACTTCTGTTCTAGTTACAGGGAAATCTGTAAACTATTTCTATCTCGTTATACTTTTATTACATTCTTTGATATTATCAACCATTATACTAGAACAATGTAAATTGTTATGAAGTGCACACAAATAAAAACAAAGATGTATGCAAATAATAACTCCACCCTAGCCAAACACATTTCTAATTTGTCTGCAAGAACTCAAATTATGGGCTTCAATCACGTTTAAATTGAATTCTTAAATGATCGATAAAATCGGAGGTCTTTCATATCTACGATGTCATTCTTATTTAAGCCGTTCTCAACTCTGGCTGATGAGCCGTGAAATTTGAAGAAGTGGCAGTTTCATTCTCATCATATAACCATGATTTAAAACTACAAACTCTGTTCCAATATATCCTTCGAGCTACTTCAAATTGAAATAATATACATAAATTAAAAAGTTGAAAACCCTTATTGGCAATTTTGCATTTCCTAAAAAAATCTGCATACAAAATTTGACACGAAGCTTCACAAATGGTGAAAATTAAACGAAAGTCTGCTTATTTGAAAAGATTAAGTCGATTACTTAAAAATCAAAACAAACCCTGCATAAAGTTCGCGAGTTTTTATCTTTTTTTATATTAATCTTATTAACTAAATTGGATAGACAGTAGGAAAAATTAAAAGCCTTATATCTAGTTAATTTTAAAAAAATAAGCATGATAATCACATCCCAGTAAATAGCTATTACCATTTCGAATAACATTTAGAATGAATTGTTTTTGTTTTCAAGAATTCTTAGAAGACAGACATCAAAATTGGTCTTTTTAACTTTGAACGCACTCACAAGTCGGCTATTTTTAATTACAGTTCTATTTGAGTTTTCACCAAGGTCGCCTTATTCAGCCATTCTATTCACAGTAGACAGAGAATAAGAAAAACAGAAGGGAATGCCCTTGAAGAGAGAAGAATAATTACCATAAAATGATCGAAATTCTTGTCATCCCGACTGAAGCAGAAGTGATGCAAAGGGGTTTGCATGCAAAATGCACTCGCATTTGTCATAAATAACGAAGAGACGAGACAGATAGTGAAGATTTGGCTTTTTAAGTCCCAAGTGTGAAAAATGGCAAAAACAGGCAGATTGAAATGATTAGTGTTTTATTTTTTGCCTACATATATGAAAGCAAAAATTTAGGATTTCCCATTTCAAATACGATATTATTATACATTAAAAAATCCTTATAACCAGCAATTATTTTACCCTAATGGGCAGTACGCATCCTGTACCAATAGGTTTCCTTTTTATTTCAGCTGACAAGATATGCTGTAACAGTAAGCCGTTAAGGTTTTGCTTCTTTGGATATATCCATTTATTGAACGGCTTATCACTTTGTATATAGTATTACTCTCTTTTCCTACAGCATCGCGACTTGTATGATAGATACAGCTGCTAAGAAAACAGTCCATTCTCAATTATTCTACGCCATACAACTAGGTAAATTACCAATGAGGCGGATATGGATATTTCAAGCAAACTCTGCAAAAACTGGAATGCAAACTCTGAAATTAAAACTGTTACAATACTCCCTCTGCCACAAAGCCAATATGGCCATATATATGTTTAGAGTTGTACATAATCTTATCTAAATTTTATTTTATCATATTCACATCAATTTAATAAATAAATCTTTTACATAATCATTTTTATGTTAATAATGCATACATTATAAAAAATACCATTCAAAACACCAAAAAGGAAAAGACAGGACAATTTATGAGAAATAAACGCAGTCATGAAAAATTTTAAATGTAAAAGGTTTAGCGCAGGTTTGAGTTATCGAAAAAAGTTTAAATCTGAAATGTATCACTTCATTGAATTTGGAAAATTCAATATCCTACAAATCCGTTAAAATTGCAGACAATAAAAATTTAGTTTTCCTAAGAAGCTGAGCAAAATTTCCTAGTGTATGAGGGATAAAACAATCGACAGATTTATGAAACCTTTAACTAGTTGCTTAAAATTCTGCGGAGAAAACGGCTGTTAAATCCGCAATTCATTAACAGCAGAAACAAACAGAAACAAAGAATGGGTTGTTGCAAAAGCAAGAGAATTTAATTGTCTATTTAAAGTGAAAAAAGAAAGCGAATATCGAAATCATTCGGATTTCCAGATGTATAAAGATAACTAGCAGCATCAGAATAAGTCTTGCATTGAAACGAGCATTTCCCATTTCAGAAGCAATTTTTCTTTGATATATTTATTAAGAATTCAGTACTTTCTTTTTGACGATGTTTGCTAGAATCATCGGCGGGGTCGTCTTTTTATCAAGGTTACCAAAGCATTTTGCTCATTACAATATCAACAGCTTAGCAAAATAAAGATCCCATTCAATTTCATAAATACTCCAGCATCATGGCACAAGTTGCCACAGCTTCAGATTCGTTTTAGATAAAGTGACCTTGGTTGGGGAAAATAATTTTCAAAAAGCGTGAATAAAATTTATTAACAGAAGATACAGTTACCAGGTACAATGTGCACTTTCAAAATTGTTGTCAATAATTCAGCGTGTTTTTTGAACTTATACGAGCTTAGTTTGTTTTCTAGTGATGCATCTGGTTTCGGCAATTAAAGCGTCTTCACTATTCTTTATAATTTCGTAACTGATAATCTTTTGAGGAAAATATTTTAAATTTTTTTTTATCTTACAGTCTTATATTCCTTAATGTACGTATTAGTAGCTTTCAGCTTTTTAAAGATTTTTTTTATATCACTTTACCTAAATCGTATATCCATTAAACCCAATCGGCAGAGATGGTCGACATTTACTCAGCAATTAGTTATTACAAAAAGATTCGTGCATGAATAATTTTTTTTAAAATAATGGCACTTCATAGTAATAAGCATACTGATTTGCAGTTGCTCCTCTTTTGGGGTGCCTTTAAACAAGATATTTTATTGCAATATTTCTACTAGCATTATGCAAATTATTTTTGTATTAATTTTTAAAACGCAGAACCTGTTTTAATGTGTCCTACCACAAATTATAAATAGGTAATCTTAGTTTAAGGCATATTTTTTTCACCGAAAATAAAATATTCTAAAAAAGCATTTCTAATCTCTTCCTCCAGATTATGATTTCACGAAGCAGTACTTCATTCTTCCTCAATTTATATCTTATCGCAAGCAAAAAAAGTTAATAAATCAGGAGAATCCATTCAAAACAAATCATTATCATTATTGTTATGAAAACGCAGTTAAAATATTAATTTCCTAATTTTTTTTCACCCTTTTTGGCTTTAGTTGCATATTTTTATATTATCTGGTTATAAAAAATACCGTGGGAAGTTGAAACTACTGTTCCAGTAAGGAGGAGCTATTAATTGTGTCTCACAACCGAAAATAAGCTTAAGCCACCTACTTCATTAAATAATGACAACTTGGTATTTAACTGGCAGGTCGAAAAGTTCTCCCACTTCCAAGAATCGTCGTTCCGAAAAGGATCCCACTCGATACTTCTTTACAAGAGACAAAAGAGCGTCTTCAATCATTGAACTTGACCCGATAGGCAACTGAAACACTTGACAATACCATCTCACTTGCAACCCATTGCTAAAAACGTCACACAGTGAAAAGAAAGTGGGTTACGAAATCACGACTCGAATGCAGCGCATCAGCAGCTGTAGAAATAGAGTGAATGCTTCCTCATACAAGCGAAATCCTCTTTGTAGTAAGAGGAAAAAATTATTCCAAAAGGTTACAAATGCGTTATGAATGTTTTTTATTATGGTATGGCTTCGTGGAAATCATCTAGAACATTTTGTTATGCAGATGGTCTGACATTATTTGCAGATATCGCTCTTGGAGAATTTCAAATTAACTCTTGCTAAGAGATGGAATATGATGATTTTCCTCATTTTCTACAAACAATGCGTTATTTAAATTTCATCCTGATTACTGCTGGTTTAAGGTGGAAAGAACAAAGAAATTTTAGAAAAAAAAATAACGCAAAGAGTAGAAATGTTATTAATAGACGCAAAAAAGTGAAAACCATCGAAATGGTTTATAATACTTCTAATATCAGATAAATTACGTAATGGTTTCATAGTAGTGATATAAAGCATTAATGAAGTACCAAACATTCATGTGACTACTTTGTGTGAATATTAAATAGTAAAAATTTGCATTTAACTGATAATTTCAATAAATTCCATCACATTTTCTGTAATTCTGATGAAAATCAAGAAGAAATTCAAGTTTTTATTATCTAAATCCTAAATCGAACAATTCTACTAGGGGAAGTTCTTGGAAATTAATGGGCATTCATTCAATTTGAATTTCAGTTTTCGATCTAGAGTGCAGACTATTTTATATAATTACTGGATATTAAATAAATCTTCTCCAAAAGAATTAATGATCAAAATTGGAATAGCAAAGAGGTTAAGTAGATAATTTTGTTTGAAAACACATAGTATTTTTCATACACGATAGGAACATTTTTAATTGCTACTTTATTAATGTATACACTGTAATTGACCAGCAATATGAGACCGGGAAATCATTTTTTTTCTAATTATGAAGAAATCCAACTAGGCGCTAACCTAAAATATTTTACGACGACATTAATTTTCTTTACACTGATAGCTTATTTTCTTGTTTTATTCGGTTTTTAAGTCATCTGATTTCCCATATCTGGTGTTAAAATACGAAACCCGGTAAGTTGTGAAGTTTCAGAAATTAATATATATATCTTGTATTCATGCTAACGTTTTTACAATATACCTCTCATAAATTTCATCATGATTAGACATTTTATACACTGTTAACTTATTTTTCTGAAATTCATAAGAACTAAAAAATTTAAGAATTGCCATTCCTAGTAAAAACTTTTAAAAAATAACTGATTCTTTCCTCTCCCTCGATGCATTACTTCTCTCTACTGAAAGTCAAACCATTCTACTACCACTAGCAAGCTTTCCTGAAATTTTTTTAAGAATTTATTTTACTTGGCTTTATTTCTGAAAAAATTCACTTATCGTATTTATTTAAAATATTCCGAACGAATGACAGAATAATCGGCGCCTGCTTGGTGGATGTCTAATAAGTTGGCTCCAATTCACTGAATGACGTCGCGTGTACGTTCACACTGTAGTCTCGGCGACTTTTCGGTGATGAACAGTTCACAGCCCGTCGCCAGCGAAAATTTTAGATACGCGTTAATCTCAACCTTCCCATACAGAGGGCTGAGAGGAAGGTAAATTCTTGGTCTTAACCTATCAATCACTTTCGACCCTCCGGGAAATGCATTTATACTATACCATTGTTGCCATTATCGCAGATTTGTAAGATACATGATTGAAATCATTGTATTATTGTCCTGTCTAGACCCTCCTTTGGCAGATTTTGTACTGTAAACACGGTTAGTAATATTAATGGACCGCACACATCGAGTCAGTGAAAATCCCCAATTTGACAGACTTGCCGTTATAGCAGATCTGTAACATACATGATTGAAATCATTGTATTATTGTCCTGTCTAGAACCTCCTTTGACAGATTTTGTACTAAAAACAGGGTTAGTAATATTAATGGGCCGCACACATCGTGAAAATCCCCAATTTGACGGACTTGAAGGTTTTTGCCATTCTTAAACACCAGATAACATATCCAAGATAACTTTTGATCTTATAACTAGATAAGTTTCTAAAAGATAACTGTAAATTTTTAACATTGCTAACTTAAACTAACAAATGGATATTATACTACACAGAAAATACTATTTCCCAAATTGCTTTTCGAATCTTGATACTTTTTTCCCTGATATTAGTCTAGAAGGTGAGTGTCAGTTAGACCCTCCACCTGTCAAACAATTTATGAATTTGGTTAGAGAAAGTATAAGATGGATAATTTCCGTAAAGACTAGCCTCAAAAATGTTTCTAATGGATCATTGTGTAGTTTGAATATGCTCACAGTAAGGCAATATTATAGCCTTCATTGACTGACGCATTTCCGCCTAACCACAACAAATTTTTACCAGTATGTAACACCCAACTGTAATCCAGTAAAAGCGACAGTATAGGCTGGGCTATTTCTTTTATAACCGATCCTAAGACAACATTTAATGGTTCATTGTATAACTTTAATGTGAATTAATCCATACCTAACCTGCATGAATAATCGCATGAAGAAAGGTTTATCGTCTGACCTGCTTTGGCTCACTTCACTAGTTAAGATTTGCATGCAAACTTGAATAGTCTCAATTAGAATTCCCAATATCGAAAAACTTTTAAACTAGAAACGGGTTTTGAGATTCACTCTTGGTTAACTCCACCCACGGATGAATTAAGGAGGGAAAACATAACCACGCGAAAAGATATAAAAACTGGTCTTATGAACTGATTTCAATGCAGTTCATTAGAAAAGAGGCAGGTCCATCAGAACTTTTATTTTTGGAAGGGGCCACAAATTACATACCTATTCAATACCCGTGGAAAACTAATCACATGAAATGGATGTTTTTATTTATTTATTTTCTATTTTGGAAGACATGTGTTTTTTTAACTCTGCCTTTGCATTCAGTTCTATTTATCTATGAGGTGCTTTTGATTTCACTATTACGCTTCAATGATTGCTCAAGATTGTCACATAAGAGAAATGATAAGTGTGAATAAATTTAGTTAAATAGAAAGTCATTCTGACGACTATCTTTTTCAATAATGCCTTATTTTGTGCTGTTTTTAGATTCAATGCAAACTTTTTAAAATTGCTTTAATAAAGCACATAAAAATATTTCCCTACAGACGACTTGATCTTCCTCTTTTTTAAATAGGAAGCAAGAATGACGTAAAGGATTTTTTTTTTTTTTTGAAAATAAAAGTCGCAGAGGATTACGATTTTTTCCCCTTCTTTTTATCCTCTGAGCACAAATGAAGACATTTTTTTAAACCTTAAGACTACAGAAAAATACACAATGGCAACTAAATAAATGTCAGGTCTTCAAAAACTTAGAATAAGCTTGAATATTAAAAAAGAAAAGAAAAACTCTGCTTAACGTATAGATCTTATCAAACTAAATTATCTATTCAAAATTTTGCAGTAAATGTCCTTAGATACACAAATTTATATTAAATAATAAATTTACCAAAATATAATTTTTTTAATCTGTACTATCATTTTTATTTATTTATTTGCAACAACATTATCTCGTTTTCATATTAATTTGTAACGACAGTATAAAAAAATGAAAATTTAATAATTATCATTTCTATTAAATTGGAATATAAAAACATTTTTTGGAACCTTTGTTTGGTTATCCATATAGTTAACTGATAGGCATAGATCTGTCGAAAATCAGGGAAATTCTACAAAGTTCGAAATTTAGAGAAATGCATTATATTCCATTTGAGACACGGTTACTTAAAATTTTTTTTGGGATTATCGTGGTTACAGTAATTTCGGGGGAGGCGGAGGGATCTGCAATGCGTGTTCTTAAACGAATCAGTAACGTAAAAGGGGAAGAAATATAACCAAAATGAATGATTTTTAGTTTTTACACGAATTATTTGAGGTCCATTCCTTATTATAAATAAAAATCAATCTGAAAACCATTCCAATTTTTTAAAATTCAGATTCTTAAGTCCTCCAACAGCTGTAGAGGCCTGCAATCATTATGACTTTGAAGCCTCCTACCTTTTTCCGCAATGCAGACGACCGGTAGTCTACAAATAAACCTAATTTAAATAATGAGAAGTATGTCTAGAAATGTAATGTAACATTCCTCTCATAGCTCAGGCATAATTATTAATCATTTTACTGAAAAACCTTTTTTCCAGCTCTTTGATGCGTGGTGAAGTCAAAAGTGTCCCACTTCTTTACAGCTTAAAGAAGCAAAGTCATATTTTTATGCCATTTCGAAAGATCAAAATTACTTGAAAAGTGGTTGAGCCCACGCAAGTTTTAATTAAATACTTAAAGAACTTCTTATTTTATCTAATTCTTAATAAATCTCTTTGACATTCAAATGACCTTGTTATGTTAAATACAACTTTTTGCGCAAGAGGGGCTTTTATATTTTAGAATACATTGCGTTTTACTGAGTATAATATTTCTTTCGGCCATCTTACCAAATCAATTCAAATAGTGCAATCAAAACAATTAATTGCTCATTTTTTATTGCCTTGCTGACAGAAATACCTCATTTTTTTCTGTTTGTTTCTGTAAAACATTTTTGTCATTCTTTAAAGGAAGAGGTGCAATATATAAATTAAAGTTCCAAATTATAATAACTTAGACAATAAAAAGGTATTTATAAATAACTCTCAAATTTAAAAGAAACATTCAAGTTTGATTTATAATAATTAAAGAATGGTGCCTTTAATTTAGATTTAGCATAAAATCCCCATTATCATAAACCAAGCACCATTTAACCACTTTATCCGGCACTCGACAACCTAACAAATAAATATTCCCATAACACACAGTTCCACCAGCAATTAACCTTCCCAGTCGCCTTCAGTTGCAAACCCCAACGGTTTGATTTGCGCGAAGTAATGCGATAGCGCAAGTGACATAAACATCCTGACCAACGTTGTGAACAAAAACAGAAACCTTTTCCCGATGTAAAAAGGCATCCAATGAAGAGAAAAGAAACACGACTGCCTCAGGGCAGCTTCGTAGCAAGCTTGTAAAGACATTTTTTTTCCTGGTTCGGTGACCTGAAAGAGCGTCTTACCGACTGAACTATGTCATCCACTACCATCTAGCTGCAAACACACTCCACGAAAGTACAATACGCGAGCGCATTCCTTGCGAGATTCAGTCAGTGTCCTTTGGAATGCACTGCCCAGGGAAATGAATGGATCCGGAAATGAAAGGGGTAAATCGGGATGGTCAGATTAAAAATTAATATGAAGACTTTTGTAAGCAGGAATTCATTGGCTTTTGTGTTTTGTTTCACTTTATTCGTTGAGGGTGAATTACTTCGACTCAATTTCTGTACAGTATTTCGTCGGACTCATAGATTCTGTTTAGTTACAAAGAATCTATACGACCTGCTACGAAGGAAAGAATATTGTTTAACCGACAGAAAGAACACTAGTTTGAGCTTTCTTAGGTGTCATAAAGAACTAGCCAAGAAATAGTCCTATATAAAAACATGCCACAAGTTGATTTTTATTAATAATTTTTAAATAAAAAATAATCGAATTTCAATTTCAACATTTTAACAAACTAATGAAATTGCGGACAACTGGAACGATTTCATACAAACTTTTGTAGAAAACTGTTGATTTATGTTTGGTATATCAATCGGGCCTATTATAATTAGAGCAGGCTGAGTTAATGGATCTCGTATATCCAATATAGTATTCATTAAAAACTTAAAATTGTATCAAGAATAATCTCATGGGAAGAGTTAAACGACGAATTAACACAATGATTTTGATCATTATTCAATATAAATACAATAATCGGTTTTCGGTTTTTATTTATTTTAGTATTGTAACTAAGCTAATGAAGCGTATTTTTTTATTCGGTTGAATCATAAAATTTCTGTAATCTTTTCCTTTGATGAACCCTTCAGCTTTTTTCCTGCAACCAAGTGAAGAAAAGTGTGCTTGGTTGAGTTCCAGGGAAAATGACGACAAAACTGTGACGGCTGATTAACTCAGTTCATGTTTTGAAAATTTTTATTAAACTTTTCACATTTTCTTATTATTATGGACAATTTAACAATAGATTTATTGAAATAATAACAAGAGTTCAATAATTTACAATACCAAAACAGAGTACAGAAAAGAATCCATATTCATATTTTTGAAGCATTTGTTTCCATTTCTTGGCATAAATTTTAAAGATGCGTTTTATTCAATTTATTCATATTGTTTCAACATTCGCATTTAAAGAATTCTTTCGTTCAATGATGGGGACATTTTAAAGAATTAATCATAATGATTCCCAGTTTTGCAAATAAAACAAATTTGTCAACCCTCAAAACATAATAGATATTTATTTTATGTTTCTAACAATTTAAATTTTGATACGCCGAAAGACAAATAAGAATTTTATCGGATCCAGCCTTTATGTTGCTAATGGAAGTTTATAAGCTGCTCAAAGCATAAGCTGGTAAAAACAGAAAAAGTTTACATACAAAATACTAAATGGTTGCAATTATTATGAAAAGAAATTGTTTGCATGGTAGAGCTTAAGACGTGCTATTGAAATTAAAATAACGTTAAAACACTTTAAGGATTATAACTTTTAATTTTAAGGAATACATATCCTCAGTTGGCTTACATACAATTACATACAATTGTCATAAAGCTACTGCATGTGACTCTCTTCAATTGAATCTTTTTCTTCTGTTTTTTTCATACTTTTATTTAATTTGCTTCATGTTGGCAATGATGAAATTTTGTTATCTATTTTTCACTTACTTGCCTATGTACTAGAGTTTTGAAATCCTCTACACTTGTGTATTCTCAGTAACTATATACTATTTTCATACTTTCAGAAATTAATAAAATAAAGCTATTTCTAAATTAAATTCCGATTTTTGAACTATTGTCATCACCAAAGAAGAAATTTTAGATAAAAAGAAATTAAGTACAAGTATCCATAATATATATAACAATGAATTATGAATAAATCCTTACTTTTTTGTACACTAATAAAAGTACTATTTTCATTAATTTTTTAAAACTAAATATCGTTTCCGAGAAATAAATATAACTAAAATTTCGATTTCGGATACTCAAACGCCAGGAAATAAATAATTAAGTCCTGCTTTTTTTCCCCTCCCCAGATTTGCAGGTCATACTTCATAGTAAAATTGCAAAGAAAGTAACAAGACAGTATGGATGGAGTTGGAAACGCATTTGATAAATTTATAAGAAAATATACTCAAATCAGCAAAAAGCAAATATTTAGCTGGCATGAATAATTTACTATCTTTCACCATAAGTTATTTTCAGAGGACATGAAACTTTTTTTCTAATTTCTTCGAAACTTTAGAAAGAAAAACATCTAAGCGATTTCATAACTAGATTATATATTAAAATATTTAGAATCAATAATAAGGAATGATAGAACCCAGATATGAAATATTATGAAACTGCCTTCCGATAACCATTTATTATTTAAATATAAAACTAATCAGTCAGACTTTGGCACATAAATGCACATTTCTAGAACATTTTAGTTGCAAGCTAAAAGAAGTCCATTTCCAGTTATCGAGAATATCGCCTTTCACGACGGCATTCTATTGTTGCTTTTGTATAATTCGCTTCGGAGTTTACTTCAAAATCCAACCTTAATTAGGAAGTCTAGTCGGAAAACCATATTTTTGCTTCAACGATTCGAGGTCATTTCGAGTTAGTTGTCTTATGGCAGGGAGTTGAACAGTAGGCGCTGCTTACAAAATTGGGTCGGCCCAAGATTTAATATACAGCGAAAGGGGAAGAGGGAAAAAGAGTCGCAAATAGCCAAGTTAACCATGCAATCTGCTAGCTCTATCCCCTCTTTTTTCTAGAAACGAAGCACCATGGTCGAAAGCTTTCGCCAATCAATAAGCAGAAAAGATAAGAATTTATTCTAAAAGGAAAACTAGGGAGGGGCGAAAATGGGGACTCTTGGAGTATGAAGGCATAAAACAAATGAATGCATATGAATTCGTAAATAAAAACAAATAGTTTTTTTTAAAAAAAAAAACTATCTTTAACAATGACTTTTTTAATAAATCATTTTCAGGAAAGAAATAAACTGACACAGTTAGCTGTAGTTTCAACACTAATTATACTAATTAAGAGATAAAATGCATTGTCATTTTGTCCCACATAACTTTAAAGAAGCATTTTTTTTTTTTTTTTAGAAATCAATTGCTAGAGACAAGCAATTTCTTAATTTTACAAATTCGTTCCCTTCTATTACTGCATTTGTTTCATCGTTGTTTATAACAAAAAATAAAGCTTTGTTTCAAACGGAGGAAAAAAAAATAATTATGCAGTGAATATTTTTAAAAATTAAATTCATACGATTCTTTAAATTTCTTATGTATAGTTCAAATTGTTAAGTGTGTATTGCGTAATTTTGCATTTAAAAATTCTTAAATCCTTCAACGCCATAATTTCTAAAGTTTTTTTTAATATTAAATGAAATTAGGCAGACACAAAATATTGCTCCAAGGAACTTAAAATGAGAGATGTTATAGGCGAAAGTTTTTTTTTAAATTTCAACTTTAAAAATAAGAAGAAAAATTTAATAATTAAAATGAGAAAAGAATAATTATATTGTTTATCTTTCTCTTAATGGTAGACTTCTGCTAAAGACCATAACTTATCTGTAATTAACCCCCGGAAAATCATTAGCCTCATGCGCTGTAAGATAAGAAAAAACACAAATCTCAATACTTCATTAAATCAAAGTTCATTTTTACCAAAGATTAGCTCAATTTCGTCATGCGCCATAAGCCTTCACGCATTACACCTAATAAGCATTTACCAAGCAATGTAAGATACAACTATTCAAATTTACACGCAACACTGTTTATGCAATACATCCTTTTGAATAAAGGGAGCCAAGGATTCTAAACCGCAAGGTAACAAAACCTGGCATTCACTACAGCAGGTACGAAATTCTCCTTTTCAGTCTTGAAAGACAAGAAAAATCAATTTCTCTAACCTACCGCTAAGAACTATGCGGCAATGGCACACATAGGGTCGATGGCACACTAGAGAGAGACTCCCCACGTATACATAGATATCCCAGGAAAGGGACAGACATGTATGTTCGAGCGAGACCAGCTGCTTCAATGACCTTTATTGTAAAGAGCATTCTCGCTTTTGTCCCCCCCCCCGGCTGAGAACAAGGTCGTTTCCTCCACTGAATTGGGTGGAAAGTGCACCCCCCCCCCACACACACCGCCGGATTCATACAATTGTAGTTTCCCTTCAATTTTAACACTAGTGTAATTTAAGTACGCACGGAAAGTAAGTAGTTTGCAAAATATTAAATCAAAATTAGAGTCGAATTGTAAAATTTGACATGAAAGGCTTGACGGCTTTTTTTTTTCTTTCTTGCCCCCCCCCCCCCTCCCTCCTTGAAGCAAACACAAAATACCGCACCGCAATAAAAGGGCTGGTGTTTGCTCGAAGAAATAAATAATCAAAGTTATAATGACTGTTCCCAATAAGTAACGGCATCGTTTGGGTATTAACTTATTGATAACCCTTATATTTAAAAGCGTATTTAGTAATTATCACTACTCTTGCCGATTAATAAAACAATTAACAATGCTAAATAATTGCCTTGCTTTATGTATCACTTAATACGAGCACAAAACAAAATGTATTCAATACCTTTCACCATATTTATAACTATAAAATTTTAAAATGCCAAGGAATTACAATCCATTTAATGCAGAGTTTCATTTTAAATTAACTAAATTGTTTTAAATTGTTCACAATAACTTTCAACAAATGAAGCAGCCATCTTGCACTTCAAAATGCATATTACTATCTTAGAAGTACAGTTACATTGCGATATGACAAATGAGCCACGTGTTTAAACTTTTAAATTCATGAAATTTTGTTCGATTAGATGAAAATGGAAGAGCATACGATATAAAAATCTCGAGGAAAAAATGGATGGTTTTCAGCATTTGCTCTTATTAATTTATAATATACAAAATAATTCAAAAACGACAAAAAAACAAAAATTTTCAAATCTATTTTAAGGTCTATTTAATGAAATTAGCATGGCCGAAAACCCAAAACGGTGATCATTAAATAGAAAAACCAATTCTTCCTTATAAAATAATTACCAACGAAAATTTTATAAAAAATGAAGCTTCGTCAAAGAAATCAATACGTTCCTTTTTCGGTATTGTACTAAATGGAAGTCATGTTCCCAAAATAAAATGTTTTCTATAATATTTTTCGTATAAAACGATTTTATGTTTCAATATCACAATCATAACAAAAACAAATTAATATTTTCTTGGTACATCTTTAAAAGAAATTGCCTGTATCTGAGACTGTAAAGCGCGTATCTGAGGTCATCTGATTAAGAAAAATTTAATATGGGTTCATTGATTCACAAGTGAGGCTCCCTAAAGATTAGAGAGCGAAAATTGATTTTTGAAACACATCGGCGAGGCTCCCTAAATTCCTGTAAATATTGGATGCGTTGAAGACCCTTTAACTTCCCAAACGGAAATTCCCTTTTCGGCTTTCTTCTTATCAGAAGCGTCCAGAAAGCTGCTACGGGGAAGAAGGAGGGAAACTGTTGCAAGAGGTGAGGGACAAGCTCAATCGCTCCCTCCCACTCTATCAATACCACCTTTCTTCCTTTTTTCTTTTTCGGAACCCATTTTGTCGCTTGTAGGAAGGATGGAGTGTTAGTAGGCGTAGCGCGAGTTATACATAGAAAATATTACTTCCGTGTCCATACAATATGGCACGGATTTAAAATTTTATAAATAAAATAAATTTACTAATCAAGTAACTTTCTTTGTAACATGCAGAAACTCTTAATTAACAAGCCATGGTGAACAAATATTTGAATTCAGTTAAGTCAGAATTTATTTTATTTTGTATAAAATAACAGTTGTTATTCATGGAAAGAACTAATTTCATTCAGTTAGCGTTTTAACGTAAAGAAAGATTAAAGAATCAAAGTTTCTGAAGTAAAATAGTAATTCTGAAGTAAATAAGTAATTTCGAAGTAAAAAAAAATCGATCGGAGATTCTTTCAAGATTTCTGATATCAATAGAGTAAACAGCAAGGGACGATATTACCAGTTAATTAAATGTTCTGAAGATAATCTATGCAAAATCAGATTCCGTTTCAAATTATAATTTAACATTTTAAATACCATCAATAAACTTAATCTATTTAACTAAAAACGCATTTGATTGTCACTGAATAAAATAAACCCAGACAATTTATTTCAAAACGTATACCTTATTTTTGGATAGAAAAATGCTTTGTATTAAAAATTAGAATGGAGAAGATTAAAAAAAAATCTATGCGGTTGCCATTACGTACAGTAAGCTGTTCCAAATATAAAGTTAGAGCGTTTGAAAACATAAGATATATTATCAGAAAATAATTTTTCTTTAAGAAATAGTCATCGATATTCAGAAATAAAAAAAAAATTGCATAATTTTATGTATATTATTTATCTCATTTTTACTTCTGTAAGACACAAAGAAATAGTAGGTATTGTCCACTTCAGTTTTATTAACTGTAAAAATTAACAAAGTAATATTAACAATAGTTAACTATAAAATGGAAACATGTATTTCCACAAGAATTCCATTTGATTCAAATAAAACCAATGATAATACAATTTTGTGGTTTAATTGGCATTGGCTGAATATCATGTCTATACTTATTGATAACACTGAATAGGACCCAATAATGCAATACAGATTTTTTACATGATAATATAGGATTGACGAAGGCAAATTATCATACGATATATGTTAAATAAAATTTGTTGACTTAGTAATAAAACTGATTATCTCCTATTTTGAACATTTAAACACATCTAAAAATACCGAGCATCATTGGAGAAATTTTACTATCAGAATATGTTGGCTTGGAATATATTTCTCCTCACGTAAATTATTATTATTTTTTTTCCTTCTTCTGCACGAGGAAAGGAGCTTCCATAATTGTTAATTTTTCGTTATATTTTCTACAGTGAAACTGGTTTCCGAATCTTGAGTAAAAAATATTCAAAGTAGAAAAAGATGTTTTTGTGACACAATTTTAACGGTATTTTGCAGGGGTTTTTTTTTTTTCGGGGGAGTAAATTTGATAGTGTAAAATATTTCATCTAAAAGCTTTTGTGTCAAATCACTGCCGCAATCTGCTGATATTCAAATAAAAAAAAATTTCAGGGGGAAATATAAAAATGACCTTGAAAAAAATGATAATTTGTAACTCAAATAAATTTAGTCTGAAAAAATGCTATCCAAAATTCGAATTAAAATTTATAATTTAATAACCATAATGAATGGAGCACTCTACTTTGTAATATTAAATTACTTCTGATTTATCACTTTGATTAGATATTTATTTAAATTAAACTTTTGGAAACATTCTTGGTCTTCATTTTCACATTGTTTATAATTGGTAATTCACAATTTGGGAGATTTAATACAATTTTACACACTTTCTCCTGAAATAATAATAATTTTTTTAAAGTTACTTTAAAAATTCGGCTTTATGGTTCTAACCATGATTAAATATATAATTAACATACCTTTTCTGAAAAGAAAGTACTGACTGTCTCCCAATATGAACTTAGCTCTGTTAAAAAAGAAATGTTAAAATAATTTTAAATGATCGAGTAAAATAAGAATAAGTTTGAACCGCTATAATGGGGCACAAAAATTAACGCTATTTTATCAATTCCCGTATCTCTGCATCTCATTATCAATATGTAAAAAAAATCGCTCAGTAACCCATTCTTATTAAAAACAGAAATGCTTTCTAGATCTTATCGAAAGTTGTACTCGTTCAAGTTAAAATGGAGCAGTAAAATTAATCAACCCGATATACACAGGTATGCAGTGTAATAACCTCATTATTTCCCCTATTATTCGCATGTGGGTTTGATTATACGGTATTACCTAAACATTAAATATTCAGTAGAGTTTTCCTCGCATGCATAAGATTTTCCTTTTGTTTCATGACCACAAAAAATGCATTGTAATAACCAGCATTCTCCCAAAAATTACATAAAGGTAAATGATTTATAATTAATTTTGCTCCTTAATGTGCACATCTTTTCTACCTCAGAATAAATAAATAAGTCAGTCAATGTGAATTATACTATTTATGATATAGAATGCAATTTCAAAAAAGCAGTTTTTAAGTACAAACTACATGAACAAATTGCATAATTTCCACACTTTATCAATAAAAAAATATCTTAAGCGCAACACCAATATTTAATTTTAAAATACAGTTTCTGCTTCAATGTAACACTTAAATGCGGAACACAAGAGTGAATTAAATTATAAATGAATAAATATTAAAAAAATAGTTAAAAAACCATAAACAACTGTATATACAAGATGTCCAACAATACTTCAGAAAAATTTTTAAGTAGACAAAATTCGGCAAAAACAAAACTCCCCCCCCCCAATCAAAATACTCTTACAATAATTTACAATTGAAAACAGAAATTGTCATTGACAAATAAAGTAGATCATTTTATAGTCACGAGTATATTGAATTTCGTGGATTTACAGGATGTTTCTAGTATGCTCATTACGATTTAAATTCTTTTTCAATTCATTCTCTGATCTAAAGAATAGATTTTTTAAATGAAAAAGATAAGTCAAAATCCCTAAGCGACAGGATAATACATTTAAGCCTTTAGCCTTATCAATTTAAAAATATTAGATAACTTCTTTCGAAACATATTTATAAGAACGTGACAAAAGTGTGACAAACTAGCTGAAATTGGTTTTCAAGATTACAGGATTCAAGATTACAGGCATTCACAAGGCATACAGGAATTCACAAAAATATATAAAATTATTTTATCATTCTTAAGAGTGATTATGATCATCTGAAATTTAGTAATGCCAGCAAAATCGGGTATGAAAACACCATTAAACATTTTTTTCATTTAATAACTCAGTGAAACAAAATGCGATTGTAAAACTATAAAAACATATTACACAAACATAGGTGTTAATTTTTCAAAACGCAGTTTTTGAACATAGAGAATTATAAATTCATACAAAAAAAAAGACAAAAACTGAATTTTAACTAAATATTTTATTAACCAAGATACATAACTTATTTCAAGAGTCAGTCGCAGAAATGGCACTGAAGAAAAGATGATAGCAATTTAATATATCTCTTACTAAATTTTACTTTGCTGTTTAAATCGCTAAAATTATATATAACGGAACTTTTTAATTTCCAGTGCAAAATTCAATGAAATGCGCCGTAGAAAAATAATCAGGAATTATCCAGAAATTGCAGGAAAAAGTCTGCGAACAAAACGCCGTGAAATCGAAACCTATTAAGATATCAAAATATTCATGAACACATGCAATCTACAAAATAATGTGTTCAAAGAGTAAAAATTTTGAATAACCATAGTAACGAATAATAACAAACGAATAATTTGCGTACATTTATGGATTTATGTTGTTTATTCAAGAAATATTATAAAAACTATCTCTTCATCTGCAGATACAACAGTATATGCGTAAAATATTAAGATGAAAATTCAGTTCCTTTAGTGAATCCTTCACAAAATCGTAACTTTCTCAATTAGATGGATAGAGTTTCAAACGGAACAATTTTACTACTCCTTATTTTAAATTGCACCTTTTTTTCAATTTGAATAAATAATAGAAATAAATTACTTCAATTCAGAAAAGAGTGCAAATGCATTTTGATTAATATTATCGACACATTACTATGTAAAAAAAATCGCTTATTATAATGCTGAAGAACATGAGCCTTTCTTGGATAATTAAAAAAACTTCTCAGAAAGCGTTCTACTTTTTCGAAACAAACGTCACAGCAGCTTAGTGACAAATGTTTTGTGATAACTGGTTCATGGATTTGAGCCTGCCTTGATTTTAAACAATAAGATGTACGAGCTAGAGATAGAATCTTCCTGGTTCTTTCAACCATAAACTGAAGCAATGTGCAAGTTCAGAAAATCCAATTCTTAACAGAAGCCAGAAAATTACGATATTTGACATTAATATTTATTAGTGAAGCATCAAAATTAGACGTTAAACTAGATTTTAATTACTTTGAGAAATGAATAGTAACAAAAATAATGATTAATATGTTTTGTGATCCCTGATGAGAATGGAACTTATATTTCCGCAAAACATTTAAAAAAAAAATACCCAAGTAGATTCAAATATATTCAAAATGCCCATGCATTTTGTGAAATTAAAAGAAAGTGAATTAGGTCAAAAGGGAAACTAATGGACTTTTAAGAAGTACATCACCCTGAATTGATTCGGAAACTCTCCAAAAGCAATAATCTATGACCAAAAAAGAAACTGAATAGGAAAGAAGCAGGAATTACCAGGAAAAGAATCCCGAATCTTCAGGCACGACTGTTACATTCAAAACTGTTATTTAACCTACCGAAATGCTATCTCGTTTATCAGTGGCATTTCCGTTTTCGTAGTAGACATTTATTACGGAGTTATTTCAAAGAGTCATAGAAGACGCATAGTGGCCACAAACACCATTATCCAGTACTGCAGGAGAAAGTCTGAAAAGCATTGTCTTCTCCATAAATCTCCAATCAGGAAAGAAATGCCTTTATGCCAAGATGTGGTGCTTCCTCCTAAACTTGTACACAGGTTCCGTACGACCAAGTACGTGACTAATAAGCTTCGGAGCAGAAACAAAATTTATTTGCTCACTGCATAAATAGCAATGACTTCTCGGCATTTCTTAGGGAGGAAGTTGTGCATAATCCCAATCAATCGTCCATCTTGATATCGATAGGCCTGAATCGATCGATTCATTATCAACAGTGCAGCAACTGAACGGAGAGGAAAGAAAACAATATTTCACTCTTGCTTGCAAGTTGTGAATACAAAAATAATTTTTTTTTCTATTTAGAAAATTATTATTGTTAAGCTAGCCAGGGTCTTTCAGATCGTAATTACATAACAGAATTAAAATACTTACTCGTTTGAAGTGTGCCCAGCCATTTTGAGAATACTATATTATGTCTTAAAATATCAGAAGTCAACATTTATAATGAAAAATGCGATAACAAAAACTGATGCCTATTTTAGTAGGAGCACGTCAAAAAATCAGTACTAGAAATTCATAAACCATTAAAGAGGTTTTAAGTCGTACATTTGAAGACTGAACCAAGGCAAAGTCTCCAAGACGAGAAAATCCAGTCAAGAAATCGAGCAGGCACAAAAATCCAGTTTGAAGTAACAGTTTGCAATTTTTTAAGTAAACTGCATTAAGTTTACATTCATTACAAAAAATTGCTGGCTAAAAAGTTTCTAAAATTAATAAATTTTATTAATTCCTTTAAGAAGCTAAAATTAATTTCATTTGAATTATTTGGGATTGCACACTTAAGAAATCGCAAAATCTGTGATGAAAAAAAATTCATGCTTTGGTCATTGGAGCTAAGCAACAAAATTTATTCATCAATCGAAGATTATTTTCTCCAAGTTATAAATGGAAGGTATTTATTGATTTTCTGCAATAATAACAAGACTCTCAAAATTTGAACAAACACCATCCTTAATTTTTTTCAACTTATTTATGATTTTTAATGCCTTTTAGTTCTTTCTCAAGTTACAAATATAATGAAAGCATAGCAGTACGCCATAATTTTCAAGTTGTTTTAAAAGCAGAATGCATTTGATTTTTTCACAGTCTTTGAACAAATTTTAGTACAATCTAGACCATAACCTAATGACCACATGCAAATCAAAATTAAAAGCAGAACATGTAAGCAGCTGTTTATAAACAAGTATTTTAAGAATTATTCGTTGAGAGGAAAATATGGCAATCAGATGACTCAAAGATAATTAGCGGTTAGAAATTTGTTTTCTGAAAGACCCTAGATCAATTAACGAGTTCGACATCATAACACAGTACAACCCATCGGGACATAGTCTGCTCAAGTCAATTACCCTTTTTATCATCAATATTCAATAATTAAAAAAAAGGCATTTTTGACCTAAATAAGAGAAAATATTTCTCCCTCATCAAGAATTTTTTTTAAAAAACGTATGGCTACTGAATCAGAACAAATGTCTGCATTCGTTGCCATTAAAAGGAAAAAAAAAGAGAACAGTTTTGTCCGAATGGGTTCATGGATCAAAAGCATGAAGTGAATGAAATTCTATCTTACCTTCAGTTAGAATGAAGTGTTCCTCAGGCGAACAACAATCGATGAAAGAGGTCGTATTGAGCTTATGTAATAACTTACCTTTCTCGAGTTTCGTCATTGGTTTCATCGCCCAAAGGGAGCAAGTGTTTTTAGACATATTCATTAGCTGATTATACTAACGCTTTAAATCGATATCGAAAAGAATGACTGATGTAATATTTTGAGCGAGTGAATATCAGATATTGGATAAAATCCAGAATAAACGGAATACAAATCACGTCTGAGAGATATATTGGAGAAATATGAGGTAGTAGCAATATTGCGTTAAGAAAAGATTTAGTGGACCTGTATAAACATTTTATATTGTTTATTTGTTCACATAGTATGTGCAGATATTTTATCTAAAACGTTTTATGGTTTGGAAGGCTATACGAATATATCAAGAAATAAGACAGTCGTCTAATAAAAATATTTAACTGGCTTAACAAAATATTTATTTAAAAAAATATTATGTTAGTCCAGTGCTTTAGAAAATAACTTGTACAATCATAATGAACACTGAGTACATTTGGACATTAAATTTATTTCTGTTTTCATTTTTTTCTTTATTGAGATCTAAAGCCTAACTTTCGAATTTGCAAAATTATGTAAGTAACGACTTCGATAAAAAACACCCTTAAAATGTTAGTTGCATGAAAAAAAAAAACTATAGGAAAATGAGAAATATACAAATCAAGTTACTTCAGTTGCATTCAAAAGATTGGTTCTAAGCTATGGGAAACCTAATATATTGAAAATAACAAAAGGAATAAGTTGAAAATAAAGGGATTTATCTGCAAAAATTATTTTACAGCAGAAAAATCTCATTTCATACTATTACATACATTATAGATATTTTTTAATTAAAAAAATGTTCAATGGATGCGAAATTTTGCTATTTAATTCATTGTGTTACTGTTCTTTGGTCTTAATTTACTAATGAAATCCTAAATTTTAATTCTAAATTTATTTACATATCCTATTTTCTGAATACTTCCACAAGCACCAGCATTTTTTGGACCTTATATTAAACACATTTTAGTTTCAAGAAACTGCAACATTTAAAGGTCAAGTGAACAACAGATAATTTTTCAATATTGTTTCTTACATTTTCATCCCCTAAAAATTCCATTGCAGACAAGTTTGAAAACATGACGAGATTTTAAGTGTTCACATATTTTCAAACAAATAATTACTTCATTTACAATATAGAAATTATGCCACCAATATGTATATTTTTCCAGTTCAATTATGAAATATTAATAGCTCTAAAAGATTAAAAGATTGCCGATTCGTAAAGTATTATAAAAGCTAAGATTGAATCCTAGTATCAAGAATAAAAAGGGTGAAAATCTTGACTACGCCTACATTGCTGGAAGCAAACCAACGCAGGCAATCAACCAAAATTTGAGGAAAAACAGAATCCTAACAATTTCCTCCTCACTTTTAGTGAATGAAATACTTGATTATACTTGACAAGTACTTTTTCGTCGCACGTTGCAGTAAAGGAATAAAAAAATAAGAAGAGTGATCAAAGGAAACTGCCTAATTTCCTTTCAAATCCAGTTCCACAAAATAAATGGTCAAAGAAGCCAACCATAGAATCCGATTTCCCTAGTGATAGCAATTTTCGCCTTCAATTAGGTCATGGTATTCGCACTTTTTTTTTTTTTTTACCCAATTACAATCTTTCAACAGGGAATGAAAAGGGAAAATGAAATTTGAAGTAGAATAACTTTGATAATTTAAAAGCGATTTATAAATTTCCATGAGATTCGTCGCTATTTAAGGAGATAATTTTTTCAATAAATAATCGATAGAAATGCTCCAACTTTAGAACAACTTTTTATTCTAAACTAATTCAAAAGAATGCAAAGCTACAACGCGAATTTTTCCTGTGCTTTTCACTTCAGTTGTTACTGATTATAATCGTAATAGAAAAATAGTAGCATCATGTAGAATTAAAAAAAAAAAATACTGGAAGCACATGTTTTAGTCCAATTCATTTTAACAAGCAGGGAAATGTTTTTTCGTAAATTAGTCATTTTAGTAGGAATATTCATAATTAAAACACTTTAATCAAAAATCAAATGTAGATGAAAATGTACACAATTAACTTAAGTTCAGTAACTTAAGTTCGTCGATGTATATTCATCGGCTGAAAGAAAAAAATCAAATTCAATTATTTCAGAATCCCTTATATATAAGTTTTCTGTTTCAGAAATTTAATTACCAAGTACAACCAGAATAGAGAACCTCAGAAATGTCTCAAAATAAACTCGAGAACGATGGTTTTATGCATTTCTTATGCATATAAATCACGATAGCACATCCTCATGGGAAACAAGGATAACTAGTTTTATTTGAAACGCTGCTAGCAAACATATCAAGAGAAGACTTAACATGTACGAATTCCGCCTTAGATCGAAGCAACAGAAATAATGCATATATTCATAGGTCTAAGGGAATCTCATTTGAAATAGGAACAGAAACTATACCGCAAAGCGCATGCCGAGAATAGAATGCTAGTGCATAACAAATACTACCCGATTTGAAGCCGCAAAAATCCTGAAAGAAATGAATTTTTATTACGTTTTTTTCACATGTATTTGGCCCGTCATACAACTGGATATATATTTTGTTGATGATAACATAGAACCAATAAATTCCAAGAGTGGTCCAAAAAAGATTTGAGAAAATATAGGCACATATATTTATATAACCAGCATAAACTAAAGAAAGTTAAGTTTAAAGCCTCCAAGAATTTTGAAATAAAAAGAGATCCATACTTCAGCTGGGCAACAGAAAAACTTTCGAGGTGTCAAAAGCAGGGGAATTCTATGAAGCACCGAAAGGACTTGGTTCGATGAATTCATGGCAATTGGAGTTTTCTCGGAAAAATAAAGAAACAAAAGTCTTCATCAGATATACAAGAACAACTTAGGCATAGTAATTTTTTTTTCTTTTCTTTTTCAATCCTCTTTTAAAAGTGCGACCCTCTTGCATCCATGAGAAACCAGTTCTCACTGACGGTGCAAAGGATTCCCAGAGCCAGTGCTCCTTGAGCAATAACATGACAACGGCTTCAAACTTATGACCCTTCCAAGCCAGAGGTCGGGCCATTTTGAGACGAGACTCCAATCCTAACGAGAAAGAGACAATTCTATTTGAAAAAAAAAAAAATGGTTTGGAAGTTTCAACTAATCCTCCATGACTGGCTCGCTTCTACTACTCCAAAGAAAGAAAAAACGCCAGCAATTTGTTGCGATGGAAAAAAAAAAAAAAAAAATGTTAAATCGTTCCTTCTCTCAGCAGGACAAACTTGCAAGAAGAGTATTTTTGAAATTGGTTGATTTATTGAATTAACGACGTGACTTATTTATGAAGATTTGGAGTGAATCTAAAAAACTCAAGTTTCTGATATTCTACTTATATATATATATTTCCGTATCTTATTAAGTGTGAATGATAACTGCGCCGGACATAAACTATCAGTAACAGATTATCAGTTCGATTTTACACTGTTAGGAAGTTTCAGCAAATTTTAAATTAATTAGTTTTATTACAAAACTGCAAAGAAAGAAAAAAAATCAACATTTTTCTTAAAGATTGCACTTGTATTCAATGAAAATTTCATGCACATGGCTACGCACTCAACTGAAAACAAAGTTAAAATTCTAATTCGCTGGCAGCCGTTGTCAATTTCACAAAATATCCCAAATTAAAAATTTATAAGCAATTAACTATGACAAAAAATTGCTCGAGGAGCATGCAAAGCACTTCCATATAATAAAAAAAAAATACCGTTATGCAAATTAACATTTATATTCATCGTGAAGAGCGAAATGGCATATCAGCCATAAACTATACATTCAGGTTTCAAGTTCAAAAGTTGAAAGAATAAATATCAAAAATTACAAATGAATCATACCATCCTGAAGTTCTGCATGCTCTATAACATGCGCAGGTATTGATTATCACTCCTATTATGTATACATGAAGCAATAATAATAATTCCCAAGCAAATCAACTTTATAAATAATGTCTAATTTTGTCTAAAAAAACTAATAATCCATTCAAAATCTAGCCCTGTCGTTTTCGCGATATCTTTTGGGAATACAAAGCACTCTGAGAAAACGTTCAACAGTAGGTAGGAGTTTCAACAGAATATTATGAATTTCCATCTCTCTGTCATGACTGGTAGTACAATAAAAAGTGGGAAGCTCCATGTATGTGGTTGTGGATTGGCGCCTAGCGTTGCATTCATTTTCAGGAAATATTAATACACAAAGCTTTTTCATTTTATGCTAGATACGGAAATAGTATCTTGTATGAACATGATTTTTTTTTTAAGTATAAAATTTCTTCCACAAAATTATTGTAAGATTATTCAGTACAGAGTCATCCTTTAGGGGTTTTTTTTTTTTTTAACAAATGAATTGTTTTAAGGGCTTGCATCCATTTCATTAGTTTGTTAGAAGCTTTTCAAATTTATCAAAATTGCGCATCAGTTGTTGACATTTATGGAAAGAAATATTCCGATATCAAGCGACGTCACAATCTAATGACTGACGTTTAAAATAAGGTACGGGTAAAACCATGTTTTTTTTTTAAGAACACAGACAAGCGTAATAAAACAAAGTTGTAAAAGGAAGATACCACAATTGAGTGTAGAATACACAAGTAAGGAGGGGAGGGGGACTATAGAGAAGACCTTGGCAATGGTCCAAAGAGTTGTGAATTTTTCACCATGGAATACGCAATACGAAAAACAATATACGGCCCACAACAGAAAATGTCAACAACTCTAGGAGAAAATTAAATGATGTGTAAATGACTCAATTCAAATGAAATGCTTTGATGAACAGATGAAAGAGCCACGAGAAATGCACATCTCAAACGCGAATTGTGCAACTTTTTTTTTCCGTCTTAAATTGAAAATGTGCACGTGGACATCAGAAAATTAAATACTCACTCGAATTTTTCAGTTATTTCAAGATGTGGGTCTTAAAAAGTGTTCCACTCATAAAAGTTTTGTACTCTTAAGAGTACGTACTTGCGAATAGAGAAGAAACTGAACAAAAAATACTCCAAAAAGTTTAAGGATTAGCAATGTATTAATATGTTTTCCTTCATTAGTACTGTCTATTAGGGTTAAAGGTTCTAAAAAAATAGTAACTATCAATTGGCCTCAGTTTCAGCCAAAATTCATAGAATAAGACCTGCTTAATGCGACTAGAAATGCATGCAAAAAAAATTACTTTAATTATTTGAATTTTAAGATGGCAACTAACGTTTCAGAGTCAGAAATATTTTACTCTCTCCAAAGACTGGACCAACCCGTATATAAACAATATGCTGATAATTGCATTAGTCATGCTGTGCAACATGAACTTACATTTTAATTCTATGCAATTTAAGAACATTAATTATTTTAGTATCTGACGGTATCAATAGTATATATTGTCAATATCTGACAGTATGTACTTCGCATTTGTTACTAATCAATAAAATTTTTGCTACAAAACCCTTTGCCAAATTTGTTTCCAGGTTTAAATCGTAATGTAATATTCTCGCTCATCGCTTACAATATTAACCACAACATTAACGCAATATTACACATACATAAAAAAAAAGAAAACAAATGTACAAATAGCGCGCTTCTAGGAGATGCTGCTCTATTTTCTTTTTCAGTAGCTTTTCATTATAGAGAAACAAATGAAGCGAATGACGTAAGCGGTACATTAAGGAACCGTTATTCTGGGCCAAATTTCTTGTATGGTGCTTCCAACTTCTTTGTTCTAACACTTAGATTGGACCAAACGATATACTATTCCCTACTTCATTGTTCTTATTTAAACAAGAACCTAACCCTGAACTATCTCTTTTCACTATAAGAGAATTCGAGCCAAGAGTAAGGTTATTCTATATGTAAACACCTGCTTTTCAGATCACAAATCATTCATCTGTTTCACAGAGAATGATCGGTTTTTATTTTATTCTAGACATAAAGGGAATTTTTTCGGCTATTTTAAATATGAAAGCGATCAATTAGCAAATATAAAAAACAGGAATAGATTATGGGGGGGGAAGGAACTACAATACAGCACATGCTTTAGAACAAAGATTTACGAAAGTTCAGAGCGCTGAAAATAATGAACCTCATAGAAAAAAACAGCTGATATTTTTGAAATGTTCACTTTCTTTCACTCGCATTAGCTCGTCAAATAAACAATCGCACGTATTAATCTCTAGAAGCTACTTTAAATGCAAGCTACAAGCAATGTTCTCAGAGCCTCTCCCCCCCTCCCCAAGCTGAATACATTTAGAAACCAATTGATTTTAAATCCCTAGTAATATCTCCAAAGGAATCACGTGATATAATTAAAATTCACTTCAGAGATTATTTGTAAATTCACACGGCGTCTCTCTGGAGTAGTCGTGAAGTGTGTCTGCAACGTGCAGAAATCATCTGGAAGACGCAAGTAATGTGGGCTGAAAAAATAAAGAAAAAATCCGACGCGACATCCCGTGGTAATTTAATATAAATCGGCCGCCAGTCGAAGAGTTATGTCTTCTTACCAAGGCCGGGAAAATCCATCATCTGGACATCGAAAAAATACAAACATTAGCTAAAAAATTAATAACTAAAAAGATTGGGAGAATGAAAAACGAAAGACTATACAGTAGAAATTTCAATGAGATGAAAGACCTATTAGATTCAGGTTCAATAATAGTATACTCGTAAAAGGATAGCCATCGGTTACGATACAAGGTTACAAAAAGGAATGTTTGGGAATAGATTGTCGTCCTCGCATTCTTATTGACCTTTCATTTCGCTTATTTCCAGGTTTGATGTTATTCTAACAATTCATAAGTCAACTTGAAACATTTCAATTATAACGGGTGTCCCTGAAATCATGGACCGAACTTTAAGGGTATGTAAAATACATAAAGAAGATTTTTTTTTTTGTGCAGCAATATGGGGTCGGAAATGAAAAGTGTGGACGGAACAAGTAAGTGTAAGTAAGCACCAGCAACTCGGAAAAATAAAGTGTCTACGAGACTCAAAATTGTTCTGATGAGTATTTTAACTCTCAGCTGCTGCTGAAACTATTCGTGAAACAGTCATCTTCGAAAGAGTACGCCAATCACTTGCTAGACGACACTAGGCCTGTATCAATGTTGGTAGGGGCACATTTGTACTGTAATATATGTAAGTAAAGAGCTTTTTCTTCACGCCCAAATTTTTCATTTCCGACCCTACATTACTATACAAAAATGCTTCCTTATACATATTTTACCTATCCTTAAAGTTTAGTCCCTGAATTAAGGGGCACCCTGTAGAGTCAATATAGTTTTTATACAACAAAAGGGCTCAAAATATAAAACGAATTTTCATTTTAATGCATTGTAAAAAGTAAAATCCCAACTTTTATTACATTTTAACAGAAAAGTTAAAATACTACGGTTGCACACTCAATAATTATATAAAATGATATATTGAAATTACATAAATATATATGAAGCATCAATACTTATTCGTTTTAAAATGAGAGATATTTAATTTTTGCAGTTTATTTTATTTATTTGAATTATGAACTTCAAATGACGATCACACATTGAAATTATTAAAGAATTAGTATCATTAAAGTTATTTGATAATGCAATACTTAAACTGTAAATACTTCATGAAATATTCAAAAATATAAATCAGTAACCAAGATCAAATAAAATACACCCAACAGAAGAACATTTGTAGAAAAAGTAACCACTAATATCCTTTCGAAAGCGCATGTAAAAAAAAAAATGAAGATTAAAATGTCAAATCAAGCCTAATTTATAAAATGAATTAAGTCTGGAAGAACCAAAAGTATCAACACTAAATAAATGTACTAAAATTCTATTTTGAATTATCGTTGCTCTAAATGTTCAAAAGAAAATTTCCAAGTAGAGCAATAAAATTAACAAACGCACAAAATAATGTATTGTCTGTTTATGCTGTTCTAAATTACGCATGACATGTTATTTTTTTTTATTTGTTAAATAATAAAATCAACAATTTTTAAAATCTGAAAAGATTATCTGACACAAAAACCATTTGTCACCTTTGATATTCCTTGACATGAAACAACAATACATGGAGGGAAATGCGTATAGTAAAGCCATTAAAATATGATATAGCCATCAGCGTGTAAGTATATATTTAATTTCCAAAATCAAATGCAACAAAAAATGTGCAAAGCACTAACTCTTGTAAGAAGGTCTTTCATAATTTCTTTGATTAGATGTTTTGTCTTCTACTTGAATGAGTATTTAATAATTCCAAGTGCGGAATAGCTTGCCCATCATGGATAGCACGTTTCCAGACGCAATCGCATTAGTTATGCTTTCTTTAAGCACCTAAATTATGAAGAACCTTTTCAGTGAACTTAAAGATAACTAGAGATTCAAATGACATGTCGACCTTCGAGAAACGAGGATAAATCAGCAGACTCATGTCAAGGCCAAGGCTATCTGATGTCTTTGGAATTAAACCAGTTATAGTCCAGGTTTCAAAGTAATTGAAAAATAAATTGAGTCTATGATGACTTTCATATGGATATCTATCTGCTAATTTAAATGACTGACACGAATAACTGATAGTATCTATTAAAACTAAAATGCAGGAACTCCATATGGAAAAATGGTTTGGAAGCATTTTTTCGTGCTAATTTTCAACGAATGAGTAAAACATGTATTCTGTCAGACAAGATTTAATTCGAATTCTTCAATCCACATCACAGAGAGAAGGAATTGTAAGAATAACAAGCTGATGCATTTCAAATGGAACCATTTTGATGACTATCTGCAACCGTTATATGAATGTTTACTTAACACGTGTACTTGCATACGTTTCGTTGTTGCCGTTAACCCTACAAGTCTTTATTTGTGAATAACAACTTATAATAAAAAAATCGATTACAGCTTTGTAGATAAATAAAATGAATAATGCCATTTAACAAGCAACAAGTATCCAAATTACACAACAGGCAGAAAAAACTGAATTTTTATTGTAACCAAGAACGAAGAGCTGGAGTGTCTTCTCTTCTTGTATAAAAAGACCATTTTCATTCCTGGTGCGAAAAAAAAAAAAAAGTCAGAACTTTATGTTATTGGTTGCAAAAAATTCTGTCCCCCCCCCTTCTCCTTTCTATTGTGGAATTTCGAATTAGATGATGTTGCTTGTTAAGTGGCAAAGTATAAAATAATAAATGTGTGGCAATGACAACAGAAACGGCTCTCAATATGTTATCAGAGGAAACTAAGCGAGACAATGACTAATTGTTTAAACCACATAATAAATATCTTTAACAGTCCCCAAAACTCAAAAAATGCCTGTCCTAGTTCCTAAATTATCGCCACACCCATGCTCAATAAATGCATATAGAAGACCCTACAATGGAATTCTCATTGTTCTCTTTATTTACATTCTCCCTCCAGGGAAAGATTTTTTTCATTTCTTTTCCCCCTTCGACGGTTTTTTAAAACTAAACAGAATTTTCAGAGACTGATTTAAAGGTATCAACTCAGCAATACATAGATGTTTGCGTTCATGCAGCCTTTGCAGATCCCTCCCATAACAAAATCATACAGTTCTTCAATAATGCATATGGAACACAGAAATTTTTACATTTCTATATAGTTCTAATTCCCATACAAAAAGAAAAGATTTGTAGTACCGACCTCCTACTGATGTAATAACAATAAACCTACTGTGTTGAAATACACGAACTGGTTTCCTGCAGATTCGTCATGACGCTGCTTCTAGCAACAGCATGAAATTATCCATTCGTTCATTATACTCTTCTTATAGCAGTGGGGGAGATCATTACATGGAAACTGTACTTATGATTTGGAAGCATTCATTATAGACATTTAAAGTGGGTTTGGAGAAAAGACTTAAAAAAAAACATATTGAAAATTGATTATTTTAAGCATTTTTAATTATGCATGCAAATGGTATGTGCCCTCATAACATTCGGAAACTTTCTCATAAAACATTAGCGAAATTTTTAATTATAGATGTTGGCAACCTGTGTTAGGTAATATTCCGTATAGTATTACTTCAAAACTATTAATATTTAAATTACTATTAATTTCTGAAATCAGTAAAAAAACAAGGTGTTTTTCATCAGATAATGTAAGTAACAGATTGCTTTTCTACCATTAGAGAAAGAGGGGGAGAGGATTTTTGGCTTTTTTTCAATGAAAATCCTTGCATAACAGACCGTTACACTTACGTCATACATGGTAACAATAACAGCAATTGTACTCGAAAGATGGAAGCGGGGAGGGAGGCGTATCACGCTTATGAGCTGGTATATGTTCTGAAATATGAAGAAAAATGCATCGATATGGGATAAAGATGTATTTTAAAACTAAAGGAAGGGCGGGGCGACACCTTGTGAAACATTTATTTACATGACGCAGAAGTATTTTTTTAATTCAAGTTTTTCCATTGAAAATTGCAAAGCTATGATTATAGCAAAAAATGACATAGTAAGTTTTGTGGTACAACTGGAATAAATAAAGAGTTCTTTTAAACTTTAAGCATGCCATTGATTTGAAACTGGGATTGAAAAAGTATTTAAAAGATAATATATGGAAGATATGGAAATAATATATGGAAATGATAAAAATACTATGCAGATGGTAATATAAATTACTAATAAACTTGTTGATGGAAGAAGATAATGGCAGTAATATTTTTGGATATAGATTTCGAAATACTCGGAAATGAATAATTACTAAATTATAATAAACGATTCCTTTAGGATAAAGCAAACCTAATATAAAATACGAAACCATCAATTTTGGAACAATGTCATTTTACTTATGCAATTTATATGACTAGTAGAATGCTTTCATTTAATAGAATGAATGTAATTCTAGCATTATTTCGGTACTTTAAGGTTCGGTTTCATGGTAACAAATCAATTAGATGCTGAAAAGCAGCATGAAAAAAACATGAATAATGCATAAAGAACCACAACTAGCCCATAAAATTTTCACCGCCATAACAATTAATTGAGTAACTAACCTAACTGAATTATTAGCCTAGCTTCCGTCTAATCATTAACGTATAGCGCTTTCAACAGGAAAAAAGGCTGATACATTAGATTAGAAATTATTTGCTTTACTTGCTAATAATAACGAGCTCAAGAAGGATTATGTCGATACATATTTTTCTTCCGTTTAAATCAAACAGAATGTGTATTCCTTTCATTTATATTAATGTGTAAAACGAAAATTGTTTGCAATTCAAAGTGAATCAAAATTAGGTATTTCTTAAAATACTTTAGAAGCGAGTTAAAAAGTACTTTCAAACCACAGAATGAGAATTAAAATCTTCTGTCTCAGTCGAAAACAAAACACTATATATAAACTTGTGGTTAAAAAAAACATTCCGGAACTCTAACGCAGGTGTTGCAGAAAGTGTTTTTTAAACTGATGGAGTAAACTAAATGCATTTAAAATATTTGAGCCGTCACTTAATCAGAAAAAAAGAAGAATGCGTCGTACTTAATAATAACTTAATTTAAAGGAAATAAGAGGAAATTCTGTTAGAAAACACTCCGAAATGGATTACGTAGATTCAACTACTTTGAAATCGGATAAGGACATCTATTACTATGGCTTATCTTTTTGTAGGTTATCTGCACATTTTATCAGGATGGGAAATTTTTCTCCACACGGCATTGATAAACTCGTTATAGCTTTTTGTTGTAAATAACCGTTTTCGCTGGGAGAAATTGCGTGTTGTTTTAAAATAAAGCAGCATGAACAAGATTGTAGTAAATAACAGCTTTCGCTTTAAGAAATTGCGTGCAGTTTTAATATTTAAAAAGAAAGCTGGAACATAATCGAAAAGAGAGCATTTTGTGTTATGCAAATGCGTTGCATATAACTCAAAGACAATTTTTTCTGATCGAAAGTTGGTAACAAAAATGGAAATAATGAATATGGAAATTTTAAGAATAAGGCACCAAATAACATATGTTTGAAACCCATTTTTATCCAAATTTCAATTCATCCAATTTTTGAAGACTTTTAGCTTTCTTTTCATCCTTATGTCACAAAAATTCACTTTCATCCCATAAACATTCATTGAATTTAATTTTGAATCACTTAATAAAAAATTTAGTTTAATTCTTATTTATTAGTAAGTTTAATAATTAGCAATAAATTATTTACAGCTACACTTTTTAATAAAGGGAGATAGCTTGTTATAAAGAATTTTTAATTTAAAAAGCTTTATTTAATAAACATTAAGTCCAAAATTAAATTTTGAACACAATTTATCCTGCATTTATATAGATTTATAAAACTTTGTCGAAAATGTCAAAAACAGATAGTACAAGATTTGAAAATAAATTACCCTATTCGCAAAAAGTCCATCCAACGCATTTTTTCCCATCTAAATTAACTTATTCGGCTTCAAATAAAATCCACAGTAAAATAAATTAGCAAATAAGATCAAACATCAGCACCAAATTGTATTCAAAACTTAATGCATCGAATCGTTAGAAATGTTAATCGATTGTTGTAAGATTATATGAATAAGAAATTACCTTTTCCAAAAAATTGTAATAAAATGAAAAAAAAAATTCCCGATGAAATAATATTCCTAACAATAGAACACTAAAAATCAATTAATCCTTTATACTTGAACAGGCTTAAAAACCATTAAATATGAGTTACCAGGAAGGGTTAATGAAGCTTTGTTTTTCAATAATTGACATCACTCCCTTCCTTGACATGGGTCTGCAGTTGAACGCAGTGTTGACAGATTAGAGAGAATCGGATCTATTCCTAAAAAGGAAAGTCGTTAATTCCGATAAGAAAAAATGTGTTTAAAACACATTTATCAATTTTACTCTTTATCTCTCTCCTTGACTCTTTCTCTGATAGCAGCGGCTGTAGTTCTTCAGCTGCAGCAGTACATGTGCCTGTACCATCAAGAGCACAAGAATGAATCAACAAACCGTTTAAAACAGTGTACCCGTTCTAACACGTACATCTATCTCATTGGCGTGTGTTATTGAATTTAGTATCAAAAGAAATACAGTCTACAACAAAGCTTTTTTTAGTTACTATGATGATATTACATTCATTTAGAGGATAATTTGATGGGAAATGTTTTGCTTAGCTCACCATCCTTTTATTTATTTTTTAAATTTAGAAAGAATTAGTAAGGATTTCATCAAAAACAAACCTATTCCCAAATGACTTTTTTAAAATTTTAATTCTGCTTTAAAAATAAGCTGCACGCAAGAATGTTAGGTGCGTTTATTATGCTCATTATGGTAAATGATGAACATAATGGATTTTAAATTACAGATAATAATGTATAGTTAAATTTAATATTTGATGTTATTCGCATTAATTTTTAAAATAAAGGATAAAATTTATATTCAAATGAAGAATGCTGCTACCATAAAATAACATATATAAATTTATACTTGTACAAATAAAAAATTAAAAAGTGTGATTTATTATACATGAATAAACATATATTACCGAAATGAATAAATGCAGGTTGCTGTATATGAAAATATTAAATTTTCTCGGGAGATAAGCCTCAAAATATTTTTTGCAGTAAATACAAGCTCTGATCTTATTTTGGAAACTAATACCGTATTAGAACATTAATTATATATAAACCGTTCAAAAATTCTACTTAAATCTTTAGAAACTAAGATTTATTTTCAAAATAAATAATAAAATCTTTGAACCTAAAAGAGTCAAAATGCAAAAGAAGTTCCATCTACCCTTCTCCCCTATTGTTGAACCACTCGTTTCTTCTAACAACTGAAGGCTTTTCTCGGCTTCCTGTTTCTTCGTAATAGAAAGCGTTTCGTGAATGGTACCACTAGAAGATGCCGATTTCATAACGCAGCTCTTCAGTCTTGCATTCAGTTAAGAAGAAATTCACAACTTCATTACATAAACAATAAGTTTTCATTTTTTTTATGCACTGTTTTATAAATTCACAGGCTAGGGCAAGCTTTCTTAAGTTTCTTTACTCGTGACCGTTTTAAAACCAAAAATGCTTTCGAGATGCCAAAGTTATTCATTTCGTAGCAAGATAAGATGCAGATGAAGCAGAAAGTAATGATTAAATAGAAATTGTAGAGTTACTTGGAATGTTAAAGAAATTTTTAACATCAGAATATTCTCGTATTTTTTTTTTTATCGTTAATATTCGAAAATCGGCTAAAGTACAAGTTGTTAAAAACAAACATTCGTTTTTGGAAGCTACAATGAAATTTTGAGGCAAATAATAAAATTGGAAATCCCTTCTTCTATTTAATTTCAGACAGTAATATTAATGGGTTTAAAGCTATAAATACAGAATTTAAGACATGCATTTATAATCATGGAAATCAAAAAATAATAATGGGTATCATCACCATTTCTCATTTCGTTTCAGTATTGATATTTTGATTAAAACTGAAAACAAACATATAATAGTGGTGTTTGAAAATTTGAACTATATAACTAACTATTCACCAATTAATTACACTACTTTTCAATTCCAAATTAAAATTATAATTCGCTTTCTAAAAATTCATCATCAGAATCTGCCCAATTTTTACTATAATCAAAAGACATTCGTTATTTAAAGAGGGATTTTAAATGTAGAAATCATTTGTATTTATGCATGCAGGCGAAAATATTTTTTAATTCCGCGAAAGACTCTTGTATGCCCAAGTTAACACAGAAAAACAGACCTTTTCATTAAAATTGTGCAATTTGATGAGTGCATTTCAATCTCATCATACGTACCTTTAGATATGCAAAAAATAATTCATGGCAATCATAAATAAAAATTCATTTTTTAATGAAATGCTGGGTGAGCGCAATGTCTTGAATTAAGAAACAAAGACGAAGAAATAATGAATTTATTCCGATTCATTTTTGAAATCTATTTGCAACGAAATGATTTACAAGAGACTGTATGACATACATTTGAAAACAAAGGCCGAGAATGATTGAGATCGCTGTCCCAAAGACAGAAAGCTAATGCAACATCGCATTCACCTTCCTCTCATTATTTACAGTTTATTTTACAAGTCGACAAACAACGAATTATTTTTAGAATTGCAATCCTTGATAGAAATTAAAGGTAAACTATATACTGAAGACGGGCGCACAGCCGGAAAAAAAATTAATTAATTAAGTCACAGACTCTTTCAAGTCAGAGACTGGAAAAAGAACTCTAGCAGTTTAACAGATAATTTTTTCTCTCCTGATTATCCTGCGGTGTATTTAAGACATTATTACGTCAAGTAAAAATCGTAGCATAAAAACGCAATTTGTTCAACAAAAAATAAAGGCAGCCAAAAAAAGAAATTACTTCACGATATAAATAGATTTTAGAAGAAAAGCAACACTCAAAGACTATTGTTTTGTTCTTCCACTCCACTGTAATTGTCTAATTACACAGTTTCAGATCTAGTTGAGAAGGAATTACTTTTTACTGAATGCTGAAATGAGTAAAAAGTAAGGGACAAAAAAAAAAAAAATCCAAAAGAAAAGATTTTCAACTTGAAGTACTATATACAAATACTGAAATAGCATTTACAAAAAAATAGTGCTTCCATGGAATTCAACGTGCAACTTTTAACTTCATATAGAACGAAGAAATCACATTTCAATAAGAGATAAATTCAGTAAGTTTTTTTTTTCTCCCATGGTTGCATACAACAGGTTTGTCTTAAAGATATATAAATTACAAGGTACTACTGTGATTCTTTTTCTCCAAAATTTCATTTTTGCTCTCAAAATTTTCCAAATTTCTACAATCTCAGATATTGACAAAATAACTGAAAAGTTTTGGTTTAGTATGAAAAGAACTTCTTATCCAAACTCTAAAATAATTTTAATAATCACGAACACTTTTGGAAAAAAAACCCATTCTAGCTTAAATATTTTTAGACAACAGAAATGCTATTGAAGATTCAAAAATATACTTAAAACATTCCATAAAAACAATTACTTTTTCACACAAATGTAAGATATAAAAAAATTATGTGATTTATAAAAAACAACGATGAAAGAGGAAAATAGCAATTGAAATAAGCAAAAATCTAGTCAATAACATTTGTCCAAAAAACAAAGTACAAAAACAATTTGTCCTAGAAATGTTATTCTTTTCATTACTTCATAAAAAAAGAGAATTTCCTTATCTGCGAAAGCATTTGACATTTCATGTTTTATAATAAATTTTCGATGCGTTTCTCAACTTCAGCGATCTAATCAACTTTACTTCTGAATCGAATAATCGACAAAATGCATTTTTACAACAGTCAATGATAATTAAGATTAAGAGACCGAAAGATGCTACGGACGATTGCATCACTACTACTAAATGAGGTAATTCTTCAACATATTTAAGCAACTACAGCTTTCATTATAAAGTTTCATTCTATAGAATATAGATTACCATTACTTAAAATGAATTCTATTCACATATATCACCTTCTTTTCAATATTATATCATGTTATGACTATTTGAACGTAATGATACATCATATTTTTATTTTGTACTGCTAACTTAAATCATTCGTTATAGATGTGAACTGAATGTTTAACAATAACATGATTTGAGTAGGTTTTACGAATAGGAATTCAATGTCAACCCTTTTAAACCGAAACTGATTCAAGTGTTCTCTGGATACAAACTGTGTTTTACTTTCCAATTCCAACAAAAGTTTCTGCATAATAAACTTCCACATATCAGAAAATTTGAAACGAAAATATTAAGCCTAGCGAAAGCAAATTTTCCTTCTCAGCTAGACAGTAAACTGGGTAGCTGCCTTCCTTGTAAAGAAATCGGATCGATTTCGGAAGTGTCCAAATTCAGGAGGCGTTCGGGAGGAAAGACACATTCCAGAAGGGCTGCAGATACCAAACGAGTTGCACAAGAAAAACGTAACACTATTTGATCAGAAGTTACGACAGAGTTTTTTTGTGTCCTTCAGAAAAATATTCGATAAAAGTTGTGTTGTTTGCCAAATTCAAAGGAAAGCGAATGCTTGTTTCGTATGGCACTTGAATTATTGAGTGCTTGGATACAGGATAAAGTAAAAACAACAACAAAATAGATTTAGAAATTAGTATTTATTGATGAATATTAATCCAAGAGAATCATTTTTGAGAAGTTCAAATATTAATCAAAATGAGTGAAGAGCATTTTTCCTAATTGATTTTACTGAAACCTTTTCATAAAAATTTATTTTCGAGTAATTTTTTAAACTGATTTTAGTTATTTCCCACAGTTAAGTTCAGTGAATAGAAATAAGGATGTCTGTTTCATACATTCTATAGAATAACTATGCGACATGAAGGATGACAAATGTTTTATCAGCTAAGAAAGGCTTATGTTGGAAAGATATTTTAATATGCGAGAAATACAAGAGAAAGATATGGGGTTTTCTCATCTAAAGAAATCAGTAGTAAACTATTTGTTACTAAAAACAGATTGGAATGGAACTTTGAATGCACTAATTATCCTGTCAGCACAAAAAAACTTCAATTTGGCATTCGTTATAGGACGTACGATTTGCGGACAACACCGATGACTCAAAAAAGTATGAAAAATGCTGAATCATATCTTAGACTTTACTTTAGCATTTCATGCCGTTATATTAATCAAAATATGCATACTAGTGACAGATGTAATCTGATTCGTATTTTTATAAATGGCAAATGACCATTCATTTTGCACCGTTGATGCATGAATTCACAATGTGATTGTCTTTCACAAAAGATTTTCATCCTAATTGCTCAGAAATGCTTATCCAATTTAAAATTTCTACATCATGCGAGTCATAATTGAGCCGCATTATTTAAGAATAAGAATAAAATTATTTTACAATCAACCTCCGCTACTTCCTCCATTACTCAGCACATGTTGCTATAAAACTCATAAGTCCTCGAAAAAAATTGTTCTGTTGTGCAGTTCATGACAATGAGTTGAATAAAGCATTCTGTCCTGAAATCATTTTAACAAAACTATTTTGCAATTTGTAAAATCATATGGGGGGAGGGGGGAGATCAATATATGCATGAAACACACGTAATACAAGAAAAATGAAAACTAATGAGTTTCGCAATAAAAAATTAAGATAGTTTAAAAACATGTTCAAGTTAAAATATAGCAATTTTTTCCTCATTTAGAAAAATTTCTCTAAAGCAGTCTTTTTGGTCCGTGTTTTAACGCTGTGCAAGGTTACATCAATATTTTACTTAATTGAGAACAATTCTGAAGCACGAAAATCAAACTGCATTTCGGAATTTCAACTTAAAAAAAAAAAAACGAAACTAAAGACTTTGTATTTCAGTGCATTTTTAAATAATCTAAAATGCATTATCAAGTTGGAATCCAATTAGGAGAATGAATATTATCAGAAATTATCAGGAATATTATCAGTAAAAAAGGTATTGTACAAAATCAAAAGACTTGAGATTATTACTATGCAAGACAAGATGTCCGATACATGCTCAAATAAAGGCCATGTTACTATGTAACAATTTATAAGTGACATGGAACTTATGATAATAAACTTATTCTAATCTTGGTGATAGGAAAGTTGTCTGCAAATAGACGATCAATAAATTTTACTTGGATGGATTTCATTTTACAAGGTTCAAACAATTCCATCCATCTTCACAGTTCTGGGACAATGGAAGAGCTTCAAAGAATTTTGGAATGCATATTCCTCTGCACATCGACATTCATGCGATTGTTAAAAATCAGGTATGCAGTCTCTTACTGAGGATTCAATCAAATAATCTAAAAATTCCACCTTCATCAATGGAATCTCATATATTAAATACCATTGACGATTTCTCCACACTTGTTTGCAAAGGGCAAGAGGAGGGGCAGCAGAGTCATGCTGGGGGAGGGATTAAATGGCCTAGAAAGGAACAGGTAGTTGAAAACTTCCGCGAGACTGCGAAATGTTGAGGTCAGTCTTTTTTTTTTTTTTTTCCACTACTTTTGCGTTTGATCAAACAATATGTAGACTTTCGAATAACTGTTTAAAGTTATGGCAAAAATGAAGGGAGGTAGAAGGAGGAACTTAGACATTGTATGTTTAAGAAATGGTTTCGAATATGGAATGAGAATTTTAAGAAAGTGGATTCTTCTCTTAAAGAATGGAAATGGCTTTCATTTCAGTGTAGAGAGGATTTGGTATAACTTTATCCTCTGAATGCGAAAAAACAAACAAAAACGAAATCCAAATAGTCAAACATAAAGCTAAAATGTAAAAAAAAATTCGTAACCTGACGTTACTTTGCAAATTTCAAATAGAAGCAAGATAACGCATTTTCAGGCAGTAGTGAATTATAATCCAAAATGAAAGAACTATAGAATTCTGTAGCGTAATCCCGCTACTCGATTAGCTTCATACAACAAAATATGAACTATAAGCTTTTATAGTCAGATATAAATCTTCGGTATAAAAAGGATTACGACAAACTTAACAATATATCTATTTCAAAGTTTAGATAATTTTTGCCTTTCTGCAACTTTTAGATTGCAAGGTCAAGCACGACAATTCGGACATCACTCGACAAGTATTCCAATGAAATTCTGTCTTTCGTAATTCCCACAACTATTCACCTTTTCTACGTCAGGTAACCTACTAACAGATTGGGTAATCAGAACTCTTTTCATTCGAGCATTTTTGACACGTAAATCGATTGTTTCGTATAAACAATCAAAACATTCACTTTGAACTTTAGCTAGACGTGATTCTAAGAAGCGGTGCTTCTCCTGTCCCTTCAATCCATTGATCATTTTTAATTCAGAATTTTTTACTAAAACTTTTCCCTTGGTTCTTTATTGATTGAAAAGAGAAATAAAACTCCTGATTAACAGCTGAATTGGATAGTGCTACATTAAAAGGTAAAATCGTCATGAAAATGCTTTAGAACAATTTTTATTTATAGTAGGAACATATAAAAACAATTACGACTTAAAAGAAGATTTATGTACTTTTCTTGATTAACTTATTTACAAACAAACAAAAGTGATGTATACGTGTGTGTGTGTGTTAAAAGGCCCGTTTTTTGTGGTTGAAATTTCCGAACAATATTTCGGAACTAAAATTCACTGAAGATTCTTCACGTATAATCGAGAATTTGGTGTGTGTGTGTGTGTGTGTGTGTGTGTGTGTGTGTGTGTGTCTGTGTCTGTGTGTGTTTGTGTTTTGTGGTTGAAATTTCGGAACTAAAATTCACTGAAGATTCTTCGCGTATAATCGAGAATTTGTTATATTTTGATTAAAAATTCACACAGATTTGATAACCCTTTTATTTAGAAGAAATATATAGTCTTCTATACGGTATAACATTTATTCTATGGTTTTTGTTAAGCTTTTAATAAATCTCTTTTTACAAAATATAGAAACTAGTGAAATAATTTGAAAATTTTTATCTCAGTAGAGCTTGATCAATCATTCTAGTTCTTTTCAGACTTTCAAGATATTCAAATTACATCTTTTCCCTGCGATTAAATCTCAGCTCTTTAAATAATGGAGTTTTCAATCCTTCAAAAAAAGTTGGATATCCTTCAAAAAATAAAATTAACATTTTTTTAATGCATTAGACACACCCAAAAATTGTTACAAATATCGCTATATAACCCATTTAAAAGACAAGGATTTCAAAATGTCTAGAATAAAGGAAAGTGAAACAGGTAACGGAAAGAGCAAGGCACTGGATTCAGAAACATCCTTCACTCAGACCATTGAACCATTTCGGGCAACACGCCAATATCTTCACATGTTCCTTCAAATAAAAATTAAAAATCAATAATTTACTTATTTAATAAAACACGATAGAATGAATTCCAGACGCATTCTAAGTATAAAGCAAAGTAAATTAAAACATCGACTTGCCCATAAAAATTCGAAATTCTGTCCCAATTTATATATTCATGTGTAATTCCCTCTCAGCTTTGGATATTTCATCAAAACAAAAATCATGTTTTAAGTTCCCATTCAATTAAAATATGCATGTGTTATTTGCTGAACACCAGGTGCATGTGCTACATAGTAAATACATACAAATTATACGTGGTTTCAATCAGATTATTCATAGAGTACAAGAAGGTTGAACAATTAAATAACGACTAATAATTAAATGCGATCTTAATAATTAAATATGATCTTAATAATGACTAAAGTGCATTTGTAATGCGAGTATACGTTCATTAAAGAAAAATAGCGCAAATTAGTAAAACATCTTTAAACTGTAAAAAAGTAAGAAAACATCTTTAAACTGTTAAAAAAATACCAAAAATTTTAAATTATCGCATTTTTTGTAATCAAATGGTAGCTTTCTCTGACTTTGCCATTAAATAAAAAATAAAACACTTTGTAATTTTTTTAAAGTAACAATTTTTAAAACTGCTATTGAGAGCCATTTACAAAGCCAACTTCTGGCAGTCATTTTTTATTATATCACTGATTGCTTCTGAATTTCTAAAAAAACAACTAAACGACAGATGAAGTTCTCGAAAGTCATCATGACGGAATACAAGCTCGAGTAACTCGATCCAGTATTACTCGAGGGTAGCAAGCGAGTCGTTCCCGTCAAGGTAACCAACAATGCATTGCTCAAGGAAATGTGAATGTGAAAAACTATTGTTTTTTATGTATCAGAAAATGTCTCCATTTCGACATAGGCTCAACTCAGAAAGTAAGTGATCCAAACTTTTGGCTGGTTTTCTTCTAATCTCGACCCTGACACGCATTCGTTCTCAGAACGACCTTGTCTATCTCAATGATGCCGCTTGCTCTCCAAAACATTGACCGTTCATACTGAAAGATTAAGAAGTGAGAATGAGGTGGTTTCTTTCGGAATCAAACTGGCCAGACCTGGGCTATCAGATTTTATACGAATAAGTCGAATGTTGATATTAAGCCTTATCTATTTCGATTAAGAGCAAATTCAACAAAGCTGGCTTAATAAATGCAAATTTGATTTTTTTATAAGTCACCAAGCAATAAACAATTTTGATATCTTTACTTGGCACTTGCTTATTGTTAATATGAAGACAAAAAATATTATATAAAGTAAACTTCTTTTTAGTTTCTTTGATATGCTCTCAGTACGGAATAAAATTAAAACACTGAGAAATAAATTTCATTAAAAATATACATTCTACAAACATTTGGAATATTTTATTTAACGAGGTAACAATAAATAATTCTTGATTAAAAAATGCTAATTTTTCCTTAATTTTCCAAGCCGTAACAAATAATTTGCTTTGATATAAAAAATAATTTTCAATTTATCACTGATTGATAAATAAAGAGATGCGAATCTCGTAACATAAACATCAAGTTTTGAAAAATTTATTTTCTTTTGTTGATGTAAACTCTTCAAATTATTAGATTCTGAGTTTCCTGGTTTGTTATTATGTAAGACCCAGAACACAAAAGAGAAGTTTATCGATGTTCACGTAACAAGGAAAACATAAAACAACAAAAGTAACTGTTATTGTCGATTATATCTGGAGCCGAATAACGGAATTAACAACAAAATCTTAAACAGTACATCCTGACATCCCGCTTCATAGATTAGAATGAATACATTTCAAAGAGACTGAACAAGAAAAGCCATTAGGAACAATGATATCAAGATTCTGTTCCTCAAGAAAAACTGAATACTAAGAAAGAGTCTTTTTGAATCCTTTACGAATCACGTTTGTCTTGGGTATTGTTCAACTGCTCTTTCGTGCGTATTTAGCGTATGTGTGGATCTTCACTATTTGTTTGATACAACCAGAACAGGCAATTGCCCTAAATCGAACTACTTAGTTCCAACTTGACAAAAACTTTGACTTCTCATTCATCTTTTTTTCGATAATCCGTTTTCGAGGTGTTATTTAGATGCCTACTCTTTAAAACCTACGGTGATCGTCCTTGAGACCCTTTCTCTGTATTTCCACATCTTGGATTGCAAGGCCCTAGTTTGTTTTGATATCGAAATGTGTCGCCTTTCGCATTTTCGACTCGATGACAAGTCGAATTTCATCGACAATTCTGATGACCTCATTGGCACTTTGCTTCTACAGTGATATCATGGTTGCAGAATTGCTTCATATTTCTAACAACGGAGAATAGCAAACGGCTTTTGTAAGTGAAATAAACATAAAATGATTAGCTAAAAACTATTCTTAGGTTTTAAATTCTTTTTCGTTGTATAAAATAACAAACATATTTATTTGTTATTACAGCTTTGACTGCTTGAATTTTTACAGCATTAAGATTTTTTTTTTTTCATTTGCATTTTAACTATTTCAAATAGAATTAAATAAGTTATCTTCATAAAAATATAATGAAATGCCTCTTATCGTTTCTTTTTTGATTAATTGAAATAATACTGGATAGAAACCAATTTATTGAGAAAGATAGGAAAACAGCCGAATTACTTTCAATGGTCATATGACTTTTAAAAAAGCTTTATGAAAAGTTCTCAAAAGATAATCAAAAGTTGAAATACATTCTTCTATAAGCACATAGAGGGAAGATGCCATTAACAAGTAAGGGCGTTTCATTTTTTCAATTTTAATACAACCATAATAATTTTGGTTTGAAATAAGAGGGACTGTATTATTAGGCATTTTACAAAACTTTCCAGAATTAATACTACAGATTTTTTTAAAAAAATCTTTTATATTAAAATTAATTTTTATCGTCGAATGCTACAATGGAATATATTTTTTAATTTCTATAAATTAATAGTGAAAAAGCAAGGCCATAGATTCTTTAAAAAGATCATTTCTAACATGAGGACAGGTATTTTCCGTAATAATAAAATTAAATATTTAGTCAACAAATAAGAAAAATAATTAAATAAGACTTTTGGAAAATTCTTAAGATATAAAACAAGTCATTGATTAGGTTATTAGTGGGAGATTCCCTAATAATTTCTTACAAGAATGAATAACAGTATTTTCTGGCTCTGGCTATTTGAGTAAGGAAAACTACTTTCACTTGTAAAAATTTACGTGAATTCGATGCTTGTTAATATGAGGAGATACTAAAAAGATAAATGAATAAATGATGTCGTTGTATTGGAAGAAAAAAATGCAGCTATTCAAAGTAAATAGAGATACAAAAATCACTGTCATTCCATTAGAATAGAGCACAGTTCACTTGTCAAAGCGAAAGTTTCCAGATGAAAAACTGAAACATCAAGCGAACGAAGGGAAAAAAAAAAAAAAAAAAAAGAGAGATACCAAATGTTTCTGAAAGACTATTGGAGCATCCCAGTGAACATCTGGTAACAGTCCAGTGCAACTGAATTCAAAAGAAAGATAAATGAATCCTGTACTCTCCAATCCCTTATGCTTGTATTTGTTATTTATTTAAAGTCACAATGTGATAACATGTTTCATCGGACCCAATGACACCCTTTGAGTCCCAAAATAGAAGTATTTTTCAAAAAAAAAGCATTCTTTTTAGTAAAAAGGAATGCTTGAGTTGCTCTCTAGATATTCTAAAAAACGTGTTAGTAAGACACGTTTTAGTAAGAAACGTGTTAATAAGAAATGTCTTAATAAAAAACGTGTTAATAAGAAACGTGTTAGTGAACACATAAAGAAACAGCACGATTACATGTTCCTAACCTTTCAGTCAATAGGCTGTTTGAATGGTATTATTCGCATCCGTTTAGGGATTTGAAATACTGAAATAGGATGAATTTTGTAGATTCTGCCAGGTTTTGTGGAAATTGACATTCACACCTGCTTCAAATCCGCAGGTGGTACAGGACACAATAAAGAAAACAAAGAATAGCCAATCTTCTTATAACACAAGAAGTTCTCCACAGCATGGTAAAAACATTCGAACCCGACGACAATCCCAGATGCGCGTATTGGCTTCCAAAGCATAGAAAAAAAGTAGAGATAATATTTTATTTCTCTAGAAAATTCAAAATTCTTTGATAAATAAAGAAGTAATCTATAGAAAATATTCAAAGAATATTGAAGATTTCTTTTTAGAAATAGAAGTTCATTTCTTGCAAATATGTTTTTCTATCATTGAAATAACGGTGACTCGACGATCTTCAAGTATTCTCATTAATATACTTGACTGGCGTCAAGTTAATTATTTTCTAAAGTGATACTATTTACACTGCCGTTCACAATGAAATGGTACCCATGATGAAACTAGTAACATCTCCCAGTTGTTAACGAATATCGAACAATAAAGGGCGCCTCAAGCGTGTTCTCGCAACTTATAAATTCACAACGTAATTCAAATCGCTTATAGATGGAATAAAAATATTTCCATAGAAATGAAATTTATATCATTAGATTTCCAAACAATAAAGGATGGTGACAGTTTATTAATTCTTTCAGAATTATGCATGTGTAGGAAATAATGTTACGATTCCTATAATCCATTTCACAACAAGGAATAAAGCAAAAAAAAAAAAAAATGTTCTGATAATTTATCACATCTCTCTAAATCTGTACCTTGTAAGGAGAAAATTATCAAACGTTTTTTTTTTTTTTTTTTTTTTCCTTCTTAATTACAACCAAAAATATTTCATGAAACGAAATTGGAAATAAAAATTAACACTCAGCATTGCCCTGATTGTCAAACTCCAAGTACGACTTCCTGCTCTACGGTGACATTCCTTCGAATGATGTAGGGAGCCAAGATCCCGAGACAGACAGACAGCACAGGGTAAGCAATCCAAACATCCCTGGCATGTTACAGCCTTACCATTCCCATGCTAAAAATACTATAAGGGCGGTGATTCAGAGGCCTCAAAAGTCCGCTTGGATGACGCGCTGAGAAACAGAGGCGCAAAACGAGGGTGGATTCTTTAGGTAATAGGGTAAAAAGCGCTAACGGATTCCTCACCTGATATGAGAACCTCCAAATTCAATAACAACCATAAGTTTGACCTCATTGCCTCAAAACGCTGAAAGTTAGATGGCACGAGTTCAGACGAAATAGCATATATAGTCCATGGGAATATAATTTACATATTTCACTTTCTATCACTCTAATAGTTTAATATCTGCTTTAGGCATTGCATTCAGTTAAATCGAGAGAATGAAACATGTCAACAGCAGCAATCAAAAAGAGGCTTTAGGCAAGATGGGAACTACTAAGTTTTAAGTCAAACCAGAGGCAGCGAATGATAACAGACTAACATCAGCATTTCCTATTACCACACTATACACAATAAAACATGCATTTAAGCTTCATTTTCCTGTCAGAAACGGAATACTAGATACTAATTTAATATAGTGTCATTATATAATAATACATGCTTTAAAACAATAAAGCAAATAAGACTTGGTGTCATTATTCCGGGTACGATTTATGCTTCTTATAATACTTTTATTATTTTTTCAAAGCGCTTAGAATGCAACATTTTACTCGTCTCCCATCGGAAGCTGAGAATTAAATTTCGTCATAAGTGCACATTTTATAAATTGCTATATGGAATAAGAAGATTATTCTATTAAAGGCTTTAATATCACCTAGAGATTTTGAATTGCGTTGAATGTATCTATGAATTGTGAAGTTTTCGACTAACGACCTTTTTAATTTTGTTATCGGCACTAAATTTAATTGAGTAATAGTTGTAATAGGAATTCAACAATTTCAAAGATGAATTGTATAAATGGCATTTACATACACTGCAATTAAATTTAAGCTGAATATTACGTTTCAGCCAATAAAATCGAATGTCTTCAAATTATTAAAAACTTCCATACATTATATTAGGCAATATACAAGCTTAACACTAATTTGAATACTCAGCTAAATACAAAACAATAATCCTAAAACTAAATGAACTTCCTCTGCTATAAGAAGAAATCTATATCAACAGCAAAGTATGCATTATGACAATCGAAGCATTTTTTTATGCTCATTCATTATAATTAAAAGATATCAAAAACAGCAAATAAATATTTAATTCAAAAATCATTACATTCAGCTCAACTAATATTACACATTTTCTGATTCGCTAAACTGCATCATACCGTAAATATTACTGCCTGAAATATAATTTTATATCAATTATTGGCGGTATAAAGAAATATTTCCCTTTAAATCTCCAAACTAATATTACACATTAGTTTGGAGATTCTTGAATAAAAATGTCTTGAAAGTTTAAATATTGAACTATTTTAGTGAAGATATCTTTAAAAGAAAATGAATAGCAGAAATATAAACTTAAATACTCTTTATTCATTCAGAAAGGAAAAATATGGTGGTAGAGATTTTTTAAATTCTTCATTGCAGCGGGCGAAATGTTCACGTTTCGAGGAACAAGTATGTTCTTTTTAACAGGTGTTTCTACATTAGCAAAGGGATAAAAACTTCTGCTTAGTGATTATGTATATTACATATCACTGTTTACTCCCTACTACTTCATTTTTTTTCTTTTGGAGAGCCAATTATTATAACAACAGTATACCCTGTTTTAAAATTGCTTGTATAGAATAATTATGCACGCTGAAGTAATTTTATGAAAGAATTTACACGTGATGAGTATTGAATTTCTGCGTGCGCAGCAGAGCATAAACATACCTGTACGAACGCATTATCTTTCTGCATTCAATATCGTTTTATGGCACATCTGTTAGCACAGTGGATATGGTAGATACTTTGTAGTGCGTCATGAGATGAAAGTTAATACTGCTTATGTTATATATACCAAGGATTTTTAAAACTGGATTTGTTTTAAAGATTTTTAGGGCTTCAAAGAGCTTTTTTGTTGTTGTATCGATTCTTCAAGAATGGGTAATCGGAAGTTATTTTACTTTGATTTTTTTAATTCAACTTTAATTTATGCCTAATTTTCTTATTTATTTATCAATTTGATGATTGAGACAAAAGTTTTCAAACGAAAATGGGGTCCCTTTTTTCTCATAAAAAAATATCAAAAAGAGTGACGAATGGAGTGACTTCCATTTTTCATATTATTCCCCCAATTAAATTTTTTTCATCAATAATAAATGTTCATAAACATATTTATATAATACAAGTAAAAATGGGCAAACCCATTAAAATAAAGGCAATTAATTGTACTTTATTGCACATGCACAGTCAAAATTTTGAATGTGCATATCAAATGCCTTAATTTAACTAAAACATTTTACAATTTAATTCTAGGAATATTTATATTTTGGATTTAATAATAACAGTTAATCACTTTGATTTATTTAAGATTTTAAGTTACTTGATTTTAGGGATCCTTATTTTTGGATTTTACAAAATAGTACATTCACATACATAAGGAACAAATTCTTGGGAGAGAAAAATCCCTGCAGCTAAATATAGGATGAAAATTAGGTTATTTTTAAATAACATTGTGCGTTCTGGCTAAAAAAACTCACTAATGTACGATTAGAAAATGTATCTAGAAAAATGTAATATCTAATTAAATAAAGAATTTTATTTATCCTACAACTTTAATTGAAGGAAATGATCGACAGTTTTATAGTTTATTTTATAACAACCAGTCTAGATAAAACAATTATAATATAAACACCTGTCACAATACACAAGAGCCAGAAAAATAATAGCGTTTCCCACTCTCAAACATATAACTACAAATTCATCTTTATCCTGTTTAATTGTTTCGATTACGCAGATTTAGTATCCATATCTTTGATATTCAATCAACAAAATTAAAACAATTAAAAAATAAGTGAATTAATAGAACTCTTTCTTTTTAAATTCTTAAATATGAATGATATACCCAGTTTTCAAAATTGAACTCTAAGCAACTATCCCAAAGACCATAAGAATACACAAAAGTAAATTTGATGATAGTCCATTATTAAAAAAAAAAAAAAAAAAAAACTTATCGATGAATATAAAACAGCTTTATTTATATATTGCTCAGAACCTCACTTGTTTACGGTTCGTGAGGAGCATTTCAGTGAGAATCCCAGAGTAGACCTGACAAATAACTGCACTGCAGTCAGTCCCAAGGGCAACTCGACGTTTCCGCAGTTCAAAAGAAACAGGAAGTTGCTTTTTCCCTTCACTGATCAGGAACTAAAATTGCTTTGAGGGACTAAAACAATGGAGTTCGGAAAAATGAATGTGTCTAAAAAGAATATTAGTTCACAGCGCAATTATACAAATTTTCATATAACCTATATTAGACTGTTGTTTTTGATTAAATACATAAACTTAAGAAAATTTTACTTTCCAAGAACATGTAAGAAATATCAATTTCATTTTGACTTTTCACATATGCTTAAGCATTGAGAAGATTTGCAGTATGTACCATAAAAACTGGTGACTATTCAAATCGATGATTTGGAGAAAATTAGGATATGTATGATTACGCTTAGTTAAATAGTCATTAGAAATAGTCAAAACACTTAAAATTAACTTGAAATATTAACCGATTAACTGGGTATGACGAAATATTTCAATATAAAATGAATTGAATATAAGTTAATTACCCAGTTAAAGGGTAAAATTAGAAAAGAATTAAATTTGAATGCTGGTAATCGATGTTCAGTTTCGACTATTTGATATTAATACAGGAGTTGTTTAATGTTCCGTTTTATTTCTGTTGACACTGATTCGTCAAAATATTTATGTCATTCATATGTTATACTGTGTTCGTAGCTTTCTACATTCGGTCAAATAAGCTACCATGGTTTACAGCAAAGTTTATATATAGGTTACACGATAGTTAAAGCCTAGTTTAAAATCATATTGCAGTTCGTATTTAAGAAATAAATAATTTAGAATTGCTTCTTTTTTTTAATCTTTTGATTATTTTTGGTATAAGGTAGTATATTTCACTTAGTAATCCATACGTCCTACTTTTCAACGAAGGACATCTTTTTTACACTTTGTCGAAAATGTATTTATCATTCTATACAATGTCCGAATCCTATACTATGTTTGACAAATGCAGATATTCTAAAGAATAACAAAATTTCATCCATTGCAAGTATAATATATAAAAACTACACGAGTACCAATTGATTTCACATATCTGATAATGCATTTGCTAATACAGTGTTAATGTAAAGTAATCGCCAAATTAGCTATTATTCACTTATGAAATTTTTTGTAAGTCTGGCACTACTTTTTTAATATAATAAAAAGTTCTACCATTTAATTCGTTTACTTGCAAAATTGCCGAGAAACAACTGTGAAACAAAAACTACTAACGAGTTTAAAATTCATTTTAACTTAGGCTTGTTTCACGCAACATATTTATTGTTATCCAATGCAGAAGTGATACCTATTCAATGAGTGGCCTCCTTTCCAACTGAATACTTCGAATTTCACGATCCAATGACCTCATTTCCGAATCAACGAAAGTCTACAAGAAAAACCTGCGGGGGAAATATCCAATTTCAAACTTATTTTTCAATCTTATCTTATTTCCCCGACCGGAAATTTCTCCCTATTTTTCTACACTTTCAGAAACCAGATATTCCAATGAAACCTGCTTGTTTATGTCCGCAGAACTTCAAAAGACAACATTTATTTGTGGATTGATTTTTCACAAAAAGGTTGAACGAACAAATCGTTTCATTGTGGGAAAAATCCTAACAGTTTCGACAGTTTTCCCACGAAAAATACTACAACAGTGAAGAAAGAAATTTTGGAAGCAGACATTCCATTGTTTCCGGTTCGCGTGCGTGTGGCAGGAGGGTTACTTAAGACAGGATGTGATTGAAGATGATAAAGGATTCGCCTGGTGACTTATCCATCTGTAAAGAGGCGATAAAAAGCATCCCCATAGTTTCCTTCCAAATTTGTTTCCTAATGATAGGCGAAGTGAAGTGCTAGACAAAAAATAAGTCGGAATTCACTGCAAAGCCAACTCATTAGCCGGCACAAGGCTGTGGTCAATATTTATCAGCAAATTCACAAAGTAGTCATATCCTTTCAAGAAGGAGGGGGGGGGATAATAACTATTACTTATCTATATAGTTAAAGAAAACTGCAGTTTTCGGATGAATAAATAATTGAGACTGATAAGATTTTGAGACATGGGAATATATCCTCAATTACTGTTCTTAAGAGCTATTGCTGGAAGAAAGACTAACTTAAACGGTGGCGTTATTGACAATAAAAGTTTCGAATCATTCTAGTAATAAAATGCAAGTGTAATATGAATAAATTACAGGGATTTAAGATAAAATAAACACCTTCATACACTATTTTAGAAACAAATTCTTTAATCTTAACTGAATAAAGGACTCTTCAAGATTATATGAAGTATTCATTTGTAAAATAACATCCAAGTAAAATAGCATTTGTTCAGATTTAAAATTCAGAATAAAATTATAAAATTAAATTAAGTTTTAAAAGTAGGAATGTAATTCCTGATATTTTTTTCAAGCTTTGAGTTTAATTAAATTTTAACAATTGTAATTCGAACAAACATTAAAAAAAAATGATCATTTAAATTCGTGCAAGATAGAATGAAAGTTCAATTCTTTTATTTATCTTTAAAATGTATCTAAAATAAAAGCTCCCACAAGAAAAATGCCTATTCTATCATGGTTTATGCTTGAAAAATTAGAATATACATTGTTTAAAAGTGTTGAAATCCATTTGTTAAGTATTAAGAAAGTATTTCTAACCATAAGAACAACAAAAGTGAAATCGAAGATATCACCATCAAAAAATTTATACTATTCCAAACAAGTAGAAAAAAATCATTAGTTTTTAATTGATATTACATAAAACTATTTTTAAAAAGTTATTTTTAATACATTAAATAAAGGCTGATAGTTTTTGGGGAGTGACCTTAGAAGCTATAACAAGAGAAATCGTACAAAGTTTATTATCATTTCGAAATTGTTTATTTCTTCAGCAACAATTTTTAAAAACAATCCTCAAAGTAATGTTTGATATTATTAGTAATATTTTCTATAATAATAAATCGTATATAGTTTACATGAAATAGTATAAAATTATTGAAAATCAATAATCTGTGTTACTGTTTTGATCAAAATATCATTAAAACTAAAATTTTATTGGCTGCAGGTAACTATTAAAATTTCAATTCCAAATTTATCTTTCTATAAAAAAAATGAAAAGTTGGTAACTTTCAATTCTAGAAAGATTTTACTTTAAAACAAGTCTGCATAATGATGTCATTGAAAGCTGCTACATGGTTTTAATGAGCTACACTCAAGAAAATGAATAAAAAAATCAAATTAAAAATTTAGAAACAATGTTACTTGAACCACCGCATTTTAGTAATTAGATTTTTTTGAACATTGGAACAAGATACGGATTTGCTACCTTGAACAAATTTACTTTCTCAAATGGAACTTCGTAATTAATAGACAGTTGCAATATAAATCTATTTATAGCTTGTGTAAATGAACAACCCTTATAGAAGCAAATATTTTATACGCAGAACTTTAGTTCGATAGTTTATTTACAAATATATGCAGGAAAAAAGATGTACACATGGCATTTCATGTTATTGACTTCTGATTATATATATATATATTTGATTTTATCTACTTAATATATTTATGTTCAATGGAAGAATTAGCGTTTTATGAAACTTGGAAGACATGCAAGTTCATTTTAAAACAAATCTATCTCTGATTTTTTTTTATTATTTTTAAAAGGAAAATAGATTATATAACAAAATATTTCGTATCGGAAACTTAAAATATAACACTTTATTACACCTGCTGCCTGCTAGCAGCTTTTCGAATAAACATTTTATATATTGTTAAAATATGCAATAGCTCTTTTTTTTATACACACTTGAACAATGCAAAAAAAAAAAAATCGATTAGATTCTGAAAAATAGAAAGTTGATTTCACATATGTGGGTATGAGATTTTTTCGTATGAGAAAGGTAATAGCAAAATGAAAGATGTCCCAAAAAAATTACATGCCAAGTTGTATGCAAGACCATCCTGTGATTTTATATTAAAACTATCTTCCAAATTATAAAATTTTCACAAACATTTGGCCAGGACTACTCATTCAATACGTCCTTTTATTAAACAATTATTTAGAAAAATTTACAGCAGATGTTTCTGACACTGTAGCTTATTATATTAGCACTAAAAGTGTTATTTACAGGGAAAACAAGATTGTTATTAGTAAGAAAGCCCGGAAAAATAGTTTATGAAATACTTATTTACTGGCTAATAAATAAGTATTGCTTTTATGATTTCATTACAAGCTAATAAATTCGCAATCTACAAAATGATAAAATCAATCTTTATATGACGATGCAACAACAGCATTGATTGTTTTTAGTAACACATGGCCTATATAAGACTTTCTCAAAATGTAGAAGAAACAGAAAGTGTTGGAAACAACAACAAATGCAACATCCGATCTACTACTTCCTTATTATGACATAATGGGAATATAGGCTTAGAAATACAACTTCTGTAAGATGTTGCAAGAAAAAACAATGAAAAGTGTCGGTGAGCATATAGGAAACAGAATCGAGCATGTTTTCCCCTTAATCAATTCGAATGAATGAAGTAGAGCCCCACCCTTGCCCTCGATATCTTCCAAGTCCCACTCGCCTTGACATCTTTGGGGTTCTTCTGAAAAAGTAAAGCAAACCTGGAAGGAACTGTCTCACCAAAGAAATCGGGATACGGAAGAATGTTGATTTAGAATTTGAAGCAACAATGAGCAAGGAAATGAAGAATTATCTAAACTCAATAGAATTATCAGGATTGAAAAGAAAGAAATAGGACCTGTACTGGTGTACCTACAAAAAAAAAATTACTGATGGGAATAAATAGTGCAGTAAAGAGAGAAAAATGTCTGCAAAGGCGTTCATTTCTGTCAGAAGAACAGTAAAAATCGTAGCAAGTTCTAAAGTACTAGTTAAATAATAGATATTCATATATTTTATTTGCCATTTGTGAGAAACATTTATTCGGTAGAAGTGCGCGGTCTTAAATCTGTTTTGATGTGTATTACCAATTACAAGAATAACTACTGATATTTTTATCCCAAAGTACAGATATTGTACTGCCAAAATAATTGTAAATTAAATACTAGAATTTTTTTTTTTTTTTTTTTTTTTTTTTTTTTTTTTTTTGCTGGGAAGAATAATATGGTTTCCTTAAGTTGGTGGTTTTTGCAAATAAGCATGTGTTAATTAAGCGTCACCTGAGCGCAGTCTAATCTAGTTTACGTGATTTGCTCCAAGGCATAGATTTCTTTATCTTGGCTTTTTCATTAATATTTCATAAGCGCTTTAGTTCATTGAAGGATCATTTATATATTGAATTTTACAATGAAATTCTCGTTAAATAATTCTTGTCATAAAATTTTGGTTGAACTTGAACCATAGATTTGGTGCAATAGATGCATACCAGCTGGTTATTCAGAACAGATAAAGTAATCTGAGAAAGAAATCAAAACGTTAACCTTAAAAAGCTTAGTGAAATTTTCATTCTTATCAGGGACCCTTTCGTGGAACCTGTAAAATATACTGCCTATTTATTCCGTCAAGAAAAATAACACAACAGAAACCCATTCCTCTGAATTTATAATTCAGATGCATCTTAAAAAAGAAAATCTAAAATTGGAAAACTTTTGCACAATATATGCAAAGATTCTCGAAAAAAAATTGTTGTAAAAGATGCAGATCATTTTACACTTTTTATAGACGAATGTGCGCTGCTATTTAGAAGAAATAAGTTATTGATGGAATGTGCGCAAAAAAAGGTATAAAACTGCAATTATATTTATCAGGTCTTAGCTAAGTTCAGGGACAAACTTTTGCTTAAATTGTTTTCCTAGATGCTTGTTTGCTAAATACCGTAACACAAAACATAGAGGGAAAAACCCTTGTAATTTAGAAGGAGATGAATAGGTTTTCAAAGATGAAAAAATAAATAAGAAAAGCTTGTCAAAGAGAAGGCTAAAAAACATTAATGGCCCAGTCATTTTTTTAGGTAATAACATATAAGGTATCAAAAAATTTTCTAGTAAACCAAGAACCTACAATATTCGACGCAACATTAAGTCCACTCACGTAAACTTAACAAAAACAATTTCAATCTACAACAAGTCGAAAACTATATTAACACCCGCCCTGTAGAGTTAGCCTGCGGACAGAAAGAGAGTGGGTTAGTCCACGAACAAAGCATTCTTCTTAATCGTAGGTAATCTGTAAACAGGGAGGAAAACCACTGACTGCCAAGTTGACGTCCTTGGACGAAATCGCGTACGAATTGCTTCTTGAAATTTGAGCCTCTTTGCTGAAAGTGAAAGACAGTTGGATTAAGTTTCAACAAAAAACGAACTCTTGCAAACTGCATTGAAACCGGACCAGTTCCATTTCGCTAATAGCTGTTGCATTATAACGAAATTCGTATTCGATGAAGTTTGGTTTTCTAAAAGCAGGCTTTAGTAATTAATTCGACACAGCTGGTATAAGAATTTGTTTTTAAAATTTAACAAATCAGTTAATGAAAGTTTCAGACTAATGAATGAATTTAAAAAGGGAATGAAAAGTTAAATGGTGGCAGTTGTATTTTTGTATTAACTTTTTCAATTCTTGTCTGCAAATATTCGGGAGTTTTTTTTTTTTTTTTTTTCGTAGAAACCAGATGCAGCACAAAATGTGTTAACTAACAAAATGCATTTAAATATTGTTATGTGTGTTAGAGACAAAATCTATAAAAATTCATTATATATAATAAATTTTATTATTAGAAATTCGAACCCTTGCAGAAAGTGTTTTTCATAAGCTATCAAGTTGCTCGTGAAAAGTCAATGAGTTAATTACCAGCATCGATTCAATAAGCGGGAAAATTAAACATCGTATTAGGGAATACAAGGCAGTACATTTTACGAGACAGATGTCAAAAGCTGTAGTATACTTTCATAGACTGATAGACTTAAACTATACAAGTGCGTGGATAGAACAGCGTGAAAACTGAATTGAGTTGCGTGCTATGTTCTCACATCGCTATGTTCCAGTAGGTCGACCCATTGCGTAGAACTCTGGAATGTTCACTTCGCATTATCTGATAATGCAAGGGACAGTTCCGGATCACTTCACCTGAAGTTCCGTACATGGCACTGAATGCTTAATGAGCATTGCTGGAGTTTCCTCCTCGATTTAACATTTTAAAAACTCTCAAAACAGTAGCATCAACTGTCCTGTCATTCAGCCTCTATCAATAAACATTAACTTTACTTATCAATGAAGAAGTTTGGTTTCATGCTGTGTAGCAAAGATAAAAGACTTTACAGTGCTTTGAAAAAAATTCACTTTTAAAGCTTAGCAGATCTGCGATAACAGAGGTATGCATGTTTACATTCAAAACTGAGCTGCTCAATCATACTTGCATTTAGATTTCCACGTTGTTAGACTCACGAATGCATGTTCCCATCTTTAGAATGAGTTAAGGAAATACCAACTAATGATTGTATTTTTCGATTGCCTTTACCTAAAAACTTTTTAAAATTAGAAACAGCTTTTAAACTTTAAAATTTTTATTACAATAAACACTAAGTACATCAAATATATGAGATACCAATGATGCTAATCGAACTTAATCCATATCCGCAAATTCCATTATGTATGTAATGAATGATTACATCATTTAACATGTTTAGAAATATATTTCATAAGAAACTGATAACTTTCCATTTCATATTTCTCCTTTTAAGTATCTGAGTAATAAATATTAGTCAAATTCGGATTATTCTCGCTCTGGTCATTCGAATATCATCTCACTGATTAATTAACAATTAAAAATTGTTTAATCAATAAATGATTGATGAATTTTGCTAAAGGACGAATCTGGAGATTAAATCTAGGTCTTTTATAAGGAGGAATTCGAGATTACTTTGGTTATAATGATATTGATGATGCAGAATTCCGGTCAAATATTTTTAAAATATGCAAGAAAATGTTTCATATTTTTAAAAAAATAAGATCATAAAATAAAGCATAAACTTTTCATGTCCAATAAAAAAAGCAATTAGCTGTAATATAAAAATAGGAATTGTTGCATTATAAACATTAAAACTTTTTTGCAGCTGTCGTAAGAATAGAAGAGAAAAAAAATTCAGTATTTGAAGATATTTTGATAAAACCAAATAATAGCCAGAATGGAAATATTACTAACGTGTTAATAGTACCATCAAAAGCAAGTTTGAATGTCTCAGTGTCAAATTTCTGTAACCACCAAAAGCAATTTCTTCTTTTGAGGGGGGGGGGACTATTAATATGTATGAAAGTTAAAAAAAATTGAATCCAACAAACACTTTAATAATGTAAGCGGCGTAAGTTAAAAAAAAATTGAATCCAACAAACACTTTAATAATGTAAGCGGCGTTTATCGGGTAATGAAAAATGAATATAAATGCATTTTCTCAAAAATTAAGGACACATTCTTTTCAAAATTAACTTGATAAAATAAAAAATTGATAGGCACCCCATTTCTTAAAGAAACTTGAAGTCTTGTCCCAAATATTTATGGATCTATGGATTAACAGAGCAAGAGTACTTCATAATAACATCAATACGATAGACAAAACTAGAATATTGTATCTAAATTTTTCCTTTCTAAAAAAATATTTAACTAAAATATGACAGTAAAGAATCTACAAATATGAAGTATCATTCTCAAGAATATTTTAATAACCTCTGACTTTACCTTTTTCCCATCTAGCAATTTAATTTCTTTAGATATTAGATAGGCTTTTATCCATAGCATTTTGTCTCGGAGTTCTAGAAAATATCCGATGGAGAGCAGATCTTTGATCTTATTTTGAGATCGCTACGATCACTAAGGGGCATAAAAATGGGAAACTAAATCAGATAAAAGCAATGATTTATTAGAAAGATTGCATGAATGAAAGCAGAAAGATACTAGACTGTTATCAAAACCAAGCAAATGATTACAAGAGAAAATCACAACATGTTCACGAATAGCTAAAAAATTTTTTTAAAAAAAATCACCCGCTGTATGAATACACATTGAAAATCTCTCAGTACGGAAATTTCAATTACACAGAGGTGTAAATAGAAATAAGTGCGCCATATTGTACGATTTCCAAAAACAAGTAATCATAAAATGCGCGACTTTTTAACAGTGCTACGTGAAAGTATATTGTATATAGTTTAAAAAAAAATCAAGTGTTTTAAAAGCCAAATGATAAGTTTTGTTGTCCGATTCTTTGCTTATAAAATTACTTTGTTTCTAGGTTTGAAAATGTAAAATGCAAGAAATCATTTTTTGTTGTTGTTGTTGTTGTTAAACATATATTCTTTCCTGTCTTTCCCTGTAATTTTCTAGTATTATACTGAATCAAATTTCTTACCCTTCCATGCATTGAAATAATGTAGAGGAATAAAGCTCAAAGAGAAAAACACAAAGTTTATTATATTATACTGGGGAGGGGGATTCGGTCTCCCGCCAGCTAACGTTTGCCAACCCCCAGGGGAAATACTCCAAAACCCCGCTCGCTTTGATAGAATGAGGCAATTTTGAATCCCAGAAGTCATTACAAAAAATTGGTCGAATTTAATTGATTTGCCCCTGATATTTTAACTTAAATGAGTGCAGGATAAAACTTCAGTCTTTAGGAGATTCCTTTTCTTGATTTTGAAATTAGTTCAAAGATAAATTCAGCATTCAAATAAAACTAAAATAAAAGATAATGAAAACAAAAAGAAAATGATAACAGTTTTTAGATTCATAAAAGCAAGAATCTTGGGCATTTAGAAATAAATTTTTTTATCTTGAATGCCTTTCAAAACTTTCTTCTATTTATCGCTTTGCACGTTAAATTCGCCGATTTTCTTTGTTCTGATAATATATATAACAGCATGGCTGACATTCGTGATTTCTCATCGAAAAGAAGTCTCAAAACAAATCTCACTGATTACATTATAGTCAGATTACGAATTTTTAAATTAATCTGGTATCCTCACAAAGTTTGGCAACGATATTTATTTTTATTACTATTCAATGTTATAAATTTTTAAAATGCTTTCTCCAAAACTGATTCAGCTATCAAGAATGTCTAAAAAGACAATTTATCATGAAATTCGTGTATGATCATAACTAACCCCTAGTATTTAAGTTACTTGAAGTTGCAGTTTTATAATACAATCAATTCTATATCTTTATTCTTCAACTCTCTCCAATAAAACATGCACAACTTCTATAAAGCGCTTCTGAAATTCCAAGGAAATATTATACTATGCATTAAAAGGAATAAGGCTTCAATCTGTAAAGAACATCAATCTCTCTATTTATACAAAAAAAATGGATAAAGCAAATCTAATTTGACACGAATTATATTATTAAAAAACTAATAGCAAAATGTAATGATGACTCGGAATTTTCTTTAGTATTAACCTATAAACAATATATATTCATACAAATTTATAAAACAAATGTCACTCACATTATATATATATATATATATATGAATCGAAAAACTATCACTTTTTTTTTTTGTGTGGAATCAAGATTTCACGCATTTCTATAGAACCTAAATACTTTTTTTTTATTTCAAACTTCCAACCTAACCATGCAAAAAATAAATGCTTTCAAAACAAAGCAATCAGCACAAATTAAAAAATGATTCAATCTACAAAATAAAAACACATTTGGGGTAGCCGGGGAACAATGTTACTGCAAAAGAACACGAATTCTGAAAGCTACATTTTTATTTACCCGAATTTATTTGAATGATTATAGAAATATCAGGGCACAGTGCTACAGTATCATAAGCCCTATTTTTATAATGTATTTTTAGTTTTCATTTTGTTAAAATGCCTGGCAATACGAGAAAATAGACAATGAAGTATTAGGGTTTTTTTTTATTATTTAAAAACGCTCAAATCACAGTTGATGTGAAATTAAAAACGAAATCCTAGGAATAAAGAAAAGAAAAAGAATCCAGACTGTTTCCTACAAAAAGCCTTACTCGGTGGTAAATGGTTTCGGTAAGGAATGGTAATGTTGCATTCGCTATAAAAGTGACAAGTATTTGAGTGCTATCAATGAATGAAATTAAAAGATCTGTAGAAAGTGTCTTTAAATTTATGACAGAAAAATAGGGATCAAGATACCGGTTTTCACTCATTTGTTCCCGAGTGCTCTGGCATCCCGCCAAGGTGTATTCTCCACCAATAACCATGTCTCTTATACTGCTCCTGACAGGATCTGTTAAGATGGGGAGCACGTTGTTGGGCACGTGTCTTTTCCAGAACACGTCTCCAACAGAAATGGGAGACAACACCGAGAGAAAATTGAATTTCTGTACCCCCCCCCTCAAAACAGTTCCCGAAAAAGTTTCTTTTCTTACTCAAGAAATCGCACAATAACGAAAGCTTCCTGGATTGAAATTCGAAAGTCTCTCTTTCACGGGAATGATCATATTCGTCACTACACTGCACTGCTCTCTAGGAAATGTGATGCATCGTGGATGCACAAAACGAATAAAGAACAAAGTGCCAAAATAGATTTTGAGAAAAGAAACCAGAGCTCAAAAGTCTGTGCTTGCAAACCTTTGGGTGAGTTTAGATCTATTTCAAATTAAATTTTATCGTAACACTGTTCCCCTCTACCAAGTATCTGAATGATAGATATAGGTGGCAATTTTCAATTAAGTTGTTGTATCCAGATATTTCTGCCATAAGCAGAAAAAAAAAAGCGACCTTACCTGATATTCATTTATGCGTTATAACCAAGCCAACACTTAATATATTCATACTAAAAGTTCAAATTTGTTTACCATTACCTGATTTCCAGAAATCGTACTGTAACACTGTACCCTTATCAACACTGTTTCCCACTACCCTTCACACATAATGCAAATAGTTAGAGATTTACCAGAAAGAGGGGGAACAGTTCGGATATAACACGAAGTGTTTTATGAATTTTTAAACGAAGTGCTCCCCCCCTTTAAATCGTGATTCACCCCTTATAGCATGTAATAAAAAAAGAAAGTACACTCACCCCTGCACATCTCCACCACCGATCTTGTAGCTGAAAAAGAAATTTTCTATTAGAGACATAATCAAAGCACTAAAATCATACATTCAGTTCAGGAAGGACAGACTAAGCACGTTTTTCTATTTCAAAGCACAAATATCCGGTTGCAAAGCAGTTTGTAGAAGGATGTAAAAATAGGATGCGCAGAATCACGTACAACAGTGTCGAAAAATGGTAAATCATGTTACGCCCTCAGACAGATTTGGTGAGACCCTGTCCTCCCCCAACAGAAGAAATTTCTGATATATGCTTTAAATTAAAAGCAACATTTTTCGACCATAAAAAAGAATTTGATTTCAAACCCATAATTCGAAATATATCAAAAAGCAAAAAAGCGTAATTATTTGAATAATTAAAAATGAAAATTAGGCAGTCTTAATCATTAAATTTACATTCATTAATCATTAAATTTATAATGTATAAACAGTAACTCTTTATCACCGAAGAAGACGAACAAACGAAATGGGGAATTAATAATCGTTTGCCAATAAAAACACACAATAGAAATCAAATGCATACGGGGTATATTAAAAATTGAAACAGTCAATTATCACTAGGTAACAAACAATTAGTAAACTACATGCACAGAAAAGTCAAATATTTTAGGATTGCTGAAGTTTTGTGGAATTGAGCACGTGTAGTAACGTTAATGATATATAAAATTATTGCTCGCTTTCCGGAAAAAAATTTGCAGCAAATAATTTCTTTTTATTCTTTGTTCTTTTACATTATCTCATGCAAAAAATATTCTGAAGTATTTGAATCCCTTAAAATTTAATATTTCTTTCAGTTAATTTCATAATTGCATTTTTCATTTGAAGTAAGCAAGATTTTTAGAAGTATTTTAGATAAACACTTATTATAATTTATATTAATTTTAATAAAACCAAACTCAGTTTTTTGTTTTTATATTTCTTTGCGATCATTTATATAGATTTATATAACCGAATATATAAAGATTTATAATGAGATTGAAAAACAAGCGAGTAATGTAGGTTAATATAAATCAAAAACAATGAAACAGCCGACACTTTTTTCAATAAATGATTATTGAAACAAGAAATATAAAATTTATATCAAATTTCGACAAACTATATAGTTCACCTTCTTAAAAATTTACATGCATTATGATAGTTAAAAAAAGCACAAAAAAATTCATTTTATAGACTATTTTTCTCACTTTCATATTATATAGAAATTCAAAAAAATTAAAGTAAAATAAATTACATGTACATTTCAACTTATTTCCAACTTTAGTATCCAACAAAGAAAAAATTATAAATATAGAAACAATTTAAAATTATATCTTTTCGTAACTAGTTTGTTGCTACAAGGAAATATGTTTTTCTAAATAAATATTTAATGTATTTTCATCATTTTTGCAATCATCTCAAAATCGAATTCAAGAAAATTCCACATAATGTTTCAATTATTTCACTTTCAAAATTAAATAAATTTCCTTCTTTACTACCTAGTGAAAACGAGCATGGAAAAAGATGACAGACGGAAGCTGAAGTATGCAATTATTTCTATTTGCATCTGGCAACGGAACGAAATAAATTTCGATAAGAAGATTAGTACCAATCTTCTGGTCTCTTATCTTAAATGCAGGTTATCAGAAGACTTCGGCACTCAAATACTCTGTCACCCCAATGGGTCTCGGCTCTCACCAGCTATCAGTTACAAACAGAAGATGTCAGATGTAAAATCCTCACGGAAATGCCACACCTGGAGAGGTACTACAGAAATTCAACCACCTGATTTTCCGGGAAGATCGCTTGTCTGGGCACACAGATTTTTTTTTCCCCCTCCCAGCTAATTAAATGTACGTTATTGCCTGTCTCGATTCTACAGAAACGGAGAAGGCATTGAATTTATTAACACGTTATGCGCCGCATGATCGGAAGCAAGTTAACACTTTACATGCCGTATGATTTTGTTGACGATAACTAAAATAGTATCGAAGTCGATGCACTACTTAAATCCAGTTAAGTAATGAGATTTTCTATTGAAATTTTTGTATTGCAAAGTTAGTTCCTTATTATTAGATTTTAGATGACAAATGTAATATTTCTTGAGTAAAAAGTTTAGCATCTGTTATTAATGATCGAAGTAACACGTTAGATTCTTTTAAAGGTTCGCATGTAAGCACTGCTTACAAATGTTCCAATTCAAATATTGAGACACAAAATATATTTGCTAAATCAAAGTTTTCGCGTTCTTGCCAAAACTGGAAGCACAATTAAAAATTTAAGAAATATATAAAACTCAACATATTAAAAATTAGTCTTAGCATTGAAAATATATTTACGACAGATTATTACGATTATTTTTGTGCACTTTTACAGAAGAAAATTAATAAACTGGATAATAGAAATTGTAAATATTAATTTTATCTAAGAGCTATAGACTTTTAATGGCTCTATTGCAAAATTCAACTGATGTAATTAGTAAATTGTAATTACAATTAAACATGTATTGAGTCATTTAATCCTATATATATTATATATCGAATGACAGAGCAGATTTTAACAATCCAGTATCTTCTACACAAATAATTGGGAAATTCAAACGTCATCATAATCTAACTAGTCTAATATCAATCATTTGTACAAAAAGAAATGTACATTATTCGTTTCTAATTTTCATTAAAGGACGACTATTTTCCCCCAGTTTCATAAATTTTGAAACTATATATTGAATTGAAGCAAACTCAAATTTTGTTTTGTTCCAACCAAGCTATATACACAACAATAGTAGGAAAATTCAAGTCTACTGGCATATGTCCACAAGAAAGATTTATTTAAAAAAATACGAGAAAAAAAAGAGTCCCTACTGAATTGAATGTTGTTAAATTTTCTAAACCATTCCTGTCAGACATTAGAAAAGTAAATTAAATATGCGAATGAATTCCATTCCATTAAAACCATTGGTCACTTAAAAAGAGACTTACTGGCACACCCTACTGAAAGCATTGAAAGCAAAGAAACAACAAAGACGGTGACGAATACTATAGCTCCCCCCGCCCTGGCGCCATTCACTCCTTCCTAGGGGTCTAAAATCAGCCATTACCACCAATATTCAATGTACAAAAAAAGGTCAATTTCTGTCCACACGCTCTGGGCGCTAATGGATCCACCTATCCCTTTGATTAAAAGAAAACGTAATAAAAACATATGCCGCAGAATATTGCTAAGTTTCCTAAGCAGATGGTCTTTCCTATCCCAAGCTTGAAAGGCGAGTCCAACGTTTGAACCTTACCCAGGTATGTAGGTGATTTCCACCCTTAAGACTATCGGTCACTTCTAAGGGAGGAATAAATATTCATTGGAAAAGCGGTATCGGCAAGTTACAAAGCAAACAGTTGGCATTAGGTGACATTGTCCTTTGGGAATAATCTCTTCCTTCGCTACCCTCAAGCTATTTGTCATGCTACCTTATGGTAGGGGAGGGGGATGTATTAGTCACTGGTGAGAAAGCGCCGAAAACTGTAGTGATACGGAAATTCAATGGTGCAGTCATTTTAGCGAACTCCTCGTGTGGCACTCATCCACATTTCCGTTGTCAGGATGACTGCTAGTCATATGTAGTTGAGCTTTTCACGCTGAAGAGGGATCGAGGTAGCGGAAAGTTAACACACAGGCTTTGAACCCGATTGCAGTCAGTGAAAGCGGGTTTTGTCAGAATTCTGAAAAATCAATTTTTATCTTGTCACGGCGATTGTGTAAGAGCATTGTTCGGGTGCTTCATGGAAAATCATGCTTTTAAAAATATTATTATACTTCATTAAACCACAATTCAAAAAAAAAAATATTTTTAAAATAGATATATATGAATTTTTTTACTATTGAAAAAATTGATGTAACATTCGTTAAATTTGGCTACATGATTATGAATTTGATTCAGATGAATATTGATCTCTGAATTAAAAGTCCTGTCGAGTGAATTTACTAGTGTCATAACCAAGCAAGCGCAAAAGCAAAAGTGCTAGAAAGAATGTAGAGATCGAAAAAGAGTGGGGAGAAAAAAAACTCAAAATTAAAACAAGTCCTAAACCTTTAGAATTATAGGAACAGAAACTCTCAGTAACCATAAAGTGAAAATTTTGATTATTTCTCAGAATGAACACATTTTTTAAATATAGATTTATTGCATATAATTTATACTCAAATACTATAATAAAAATTGTTTTCTGCCAATAAATTCAATCATGAAACGAGATCATTTTGTTAATGCTTTCATTTTTCACTATATCTATCAAAATAAATTTTTTAAATATACAAAAAGTTAGGAAATCCTCCATATATGTGACTCATTATTAGTGGATATTCTTTTTGAATTCACATATTTTTAATAATTAAAAACCAATAGGCGATTTTTTTTCGTTTTGGATATGTTGATTGAACCATTATGCATGATGCTGCTATACTGATCATTTGAAAGTACAGCACGTTTCATTTATGGTTGCTGTGACAAGAATCTTGAATAAAATATCAAAAAACTTTACGAAAAAATTCTCCAACAGTAAGAGAAGTACACTATTGTGCAAGTAGCACTTAACTTGGATGTCCTCACAGAAAAGACACACGGTTGCATTCTGTTAATTTATATATATTACTGGAATGGAATCGTTTGTTTTCCAATGACGAATTGAACTTAACGGAAATATGTTCGCCTAAAATATCCTACCAAGGAAAGATTTTAATAAATAATCGTCCCATTTGACTGAAAGATAAATTTCTATCACCACGACAACAGCGCTTATGTGAAACTTTCGCTTGAATAGCGGCAAAGTTGCTTTATTATTATTTCACGGCATCTTTGTATCAGAAATCAATGATGAAACAGTTAAAAATTTGATTTCTTTCCAAGCAATAGCTATAAGATATTTGCTTCAATTTTTATACTATACATATATATGCATATTCAATAATAAACCCATCTTAAGCAACATAGCGAAAGATGCAACATTCAAAATGAAATACGAGTATTTATTTCTGTTAAACTATAATTACTAAAATTGAATTTTAAAAAGATAAACTACAGCAAGGATCTAAAGTTTCATATTAAGTTTAGAGCTTTTGCAAATTTGTTTTTCTATTTTAATTATTTTTGAAACAAACTTTAGCCGTGTTGTCGCTTAAAAGTTGCCTTATGATAAAGATTGCGACATAAAGCTCTTAAGATATCAAACGAAATCAAACCGAGTGCATGGCAAAATTTAAAATTAGATTAACTGCTTTTCCTTATTTGTGTTGTATTTATTGTGCCACTTTTAATCATTCAATTCAAAATATCAAATAAGGGATAAGCTAATGTGCAACGTATAGAAAATAAATCTTTCAAAAATATATTGCATTCAAATCGCATTCAGAAATGATGCTTTAACAATTTTCTTCATAAAATTTTTTATAACTTTCATACACCGTAAAACTTCTGACAAAGCAATTTAATTTCTTCTCTGTCTTCATAAGTCACTTTTCTTTCTCGGTTTCGAGGGGATTCTAGCAGAACTTGGAATATTCTAGAAGTGATATTGAGAAGAATTCACATTCTATGACGGCGCAGGTGGCTGTTGTTTCCTCTATTGGATCAACTACATTGACAACTGGCTTAAGCAGTGTGACACTTGGGATGGTTATACGTTTCATTTCATGTTAGTACGATGTCAAGTTGGACTGCTAACAATATCAATGGAAATAAATATTGCTAGAAAATGGGACTGAATGGCATTCGTAAAATAATTTAACAAAATTTCCTTACTATTTTTTCCCTTACAGCATATTTATTTAACAGGCACAAATTTTTACAATCCTGTATTTTGGGGAAGAAACTCATTTATATTGAAAGTTTAAACATCAAAGATTGATTTTCATTATCATGTTAAACAAACCATATAATTTTTTTACAGTGAAAACAATCAGTAAACTTTAATTTCGTTGCAATGGATATTTATTTCAATTTTCGGATTTATTTGTTTTTTTAAATAAATGAAATTCTACTCTAAACTAATGACAAAGATTTTGTAGTTCATAAATTAAAAAATCAAACAATCTGCATTAAATTTTGATCAAAATTTAGGCAATAATTGGTAGAAAGATAAACGCTGCATTATTTGCGTTGCATTAAATGAAAGAGAAAAAGGGCTCTCACTTTTTTTTTTAAAGAAAAGGCATGAAATAATTGTTGTTGATTCTTTCGCTCTTTGCTACTTTTTTTACTCAAGTTTCTATACGAGTTTCTTACAATTAGAGCCGATTATCGATGCTCCCATTCTTTTTTTTTATATTTATAATTTTAAATTTCTATATGTATTTCTCACAATTAAAATTGATTAAATCGTCAAACTTTTAAAAATCAAATGCTCGAGAGAGTATATGCATTTCTCGCTGTTAAATGGTATGGGTATGAAAATTCCAAAACCGTTCGAGCCGTTATGGTAAGATTAAAGTATTTATCTGAATACCAAAAATAGCTTAGAGTGATTAATGAAACTAAATAAATAATATATTTTTGATTAGAAAAATAAATATTTGAAATATATATAAGCAGTTAATCTAATAGTTTTTAAAACATGGAAAGAATTCACTTCGAAATTGTCCCAAAATTTAACAATAAAAATTACTGATATATTTGACTGATGGTTGTTTAGAAGCATAGAGAAGGAATACTTCTGTTAAAAAAAATTCTATTATTTATAATCTGAGAAACTATTTTACCAGTAGGTTGATCTTCACTAAAAATAATTATACTAAAATAATTTCTTTAGTTTTCGAAGTATGCCAAGTCATTTACCGTTAACGCCTGATAGAAGGGTAAAGCGACAATGGAAAATGCAAAAAACCTTTTTGACACTTACTAATGAATACACATGCGAATGCGAATAGCAAGAAGCTAAATTTGTATAACAAATTATTTGTTTAGCACAGTCTGGTATAAATAAAGTTTAATTCTCGTCCTTTTTGTTTCGGAAATGATATTCAGCTGACGGAAAGATGGTGTACAGAATATGTCGAGTTCTGCTCTCTTCAATATGACATTTTGAGATGTTAAATATCAAATAAAATATTTGAGATAAATATATTAATTGAATGAAAAATCAGTGGCCGATTAATTTTGTCTACAAAAAGAACATTTACATTGTATAGAAACTATCAGTTTCGTGCTGAATTAATTATTTCTCAATATTATTCGCCTTAAAATATTTTAAAAACATTTTTAACTTATAAATAATTTCAAAGAAAGTTTTGGAACTATATAAATCGCAACAAAGGCAAGTGAAAGAATCCTTATATCAATAAAAGGAGAATTACAGTTCACTTCATAGGAATCTGTGCCATTTATTTTTGTAGGGGAGTAAATGGAACCCTCATTCTCTTAATCCTTCAATAGAGGGATTATTTATCAGCTTAACTGATCGATGGTTTATTTACATCCCCTCAACCATATCTCTTAAAATCTTGCAGGATTATCGCCATAAATGGAAGTTTTCAGCGAATTCGTGTTTATGCTTTAGTGCAGGGATAATGAGTATTAAACAAATTCGGTATTTTTAATTCACACTTTCCGGAGCAAAATCAATGCTAAACATAGATTTCTGCCAACGCCTTAACGCGACGTTTTCATAAAGTATTGATAATAAAGCATCCGGTTATAGAATGTTATAAAAATTTTGGGAATTACAGAGTTAATAAAGATTCGCGCATCGAAATAAGTAAAAATTATAGTTTCCTAAGTGAAGAATAAAATACCATCAAACATCCAGACTTTAAAAGGGTTACTAAAGAATTTTTTTTTTCAGATGCACATTCCCCATAATTAAATAGTATATACAATTAAAAAAGAAAAAATCGTAAAATTATGTTAAAAGACTAAGTTTATCTGTTATGATAAGACACTGTTTCGCACCAGCAGTTGTTTGAATTTATATACTTGTAATGGATATAGAAAAAATAAACAATTTTGATGATTTTTGATTGATTTCGTTTAAGGTACTTAAGTAAACTCTACTTAACTACTTAACTAAACTCTACTACTTACAAATAAAAACATTAATTTTTATTATTAAAAATAAATTTTGAAATTCAAACATCTAAGTGGTGCAGACATGTGACATCAATTTTGCCATATAACATTATATGAAGGCAATAATTTTTTCCCGATACACAAAAACAAATTGTAATTTAAAAAATTACACGTCAGTTGTAAATAGCTTTTATTCTAAATTTGGTGTTAACTGTTGTTCATTCAGACAGACTGTAAAAGTAACTCGCTCCAGTAAATAGTCTTCCTCTCTGAAGTATTTATTTATCTCGCGTGTTTAATTACATTTTTTTCATCGGCGAAAATTTATCTTAGAAGTTTGCTTCATTCGAATGTAACGCTCGAAATGTGTTATGGTAAAAGCTGACCTGAATTGATTGTTAAATGTAATTCTCAGCTTCCCCCCCCCCCCCTTGGGATTGTCAAAACTTCGCATTTTTCTTTACCATTATGTTAGTCAATTGAGAATAATTTCATTGGCTGAAAGAAACTGCACCTTTTTACATTCCATCTCTAATACTTAGTTTTATTGAACTACAAAAAATAAGTAAGGAATTATTATTAAGAGGAAACGATCTATTTCTGCAATTTATGAACATTTAGAAGTTAAGTTCAAAAATAATATTTACATAAAACCAATGAGGTGCAAAATTCCATAGTTTTTTAAATGTTAAAAGAATTATTACAAAGGTCAGAATCCAAATACATTTTAGCGACAAATAGCATAATTTAGTTGCTAAGATCATTAAATACCTGCTACATAATACACAAAATTCAATTTTATCAAAATATTAAAGGTGATGGCTTTCTTTGTATAAGTAACTAAAGTTAACCTAGATTCGTGCACAAGCCAAACCAAGTCCTATGAATAAAATCTAACAATTATTACATCTAGAAATCTTAACCACGTTTTTAAGAAAATGTAAAACTAATCCACAAGGAAGACAGTTTTAATAAAATCTATTTTGTAGATCTCATATTAAAATACGATTAAATTGGACTTAAAAATACGATCTACATGAACTACGTTAAAATGCTCAGATATGCAATATGATCTGTTTTGCCGAAATCACAATCTACAATGGGTTAATCATTATCAACATCAAGTGTTCGCATTGCGGGGGGTGACTAGGGTTTCTAGAAAGGAGATTAAACAACACTAGCAGCGTAGTCTTCCCCCCTCCTCTCGCATCGTGGCAAGTAAGCCATCTTTGAACTAATCAAGTGCCGTCTCCTGCGAACATGCAAGCAATTATCGCCAAGTAGACACACCACTCATTTTATATTATATTCTAATGAAGCTTGTGAATTCTTTCAAAGAAAATAATCGATAAATAAGAAAATAATATATTTACAAGCAGAAGTGAAGTGCTAACACTTTCAACAGACTTTGAAATTAATTAATTGATTTTGATTAAAAGAAAGATTTAATAATAAGTTTAAAGTTATCTCAATGTATCAATTAGGAAAGAAACTATTGCATTTCGGGAAAGTCCGCGATGACTCTTTCATTTACGGCGCACTCGATTGAACGTTAAGTGGAAATGAATTGATTGATCGTGAAAGCAAAAATCGGTAATGATTCGATTACCGTTTTGATACACTTTATTGATGATAAATCTTTAAATTCCAAAACATCAAAATAGAAAAAGTTAAAAAGAAAGCATAAACTCAAAAATTGCACAAATTCGAAATATCGATTGATTATTCAAAATTACAATTACACAGTGTTTCATAATAGTTATTTAGGTAATCACTGCATTTTGAAACTAATCATAAATATCGTTTTATAACATAATGACTTTATCGGAAGAAAAATTTCTAAGCAATGCACCAAATATGCAGACAAATACTGCTGAAAAAAGCAAAAGGATGCACTTTCCTTTAAAGGCAATCAAATATCTCACATTTACGATATTAAAATGCGAGATAAAAAGCTTTAATTATGTAGTTAGGTATTGAAATCTGAAATATATTTCACAGTTTTCATCCTTATGATGACCACAGTTCCGTCATATTAACACGATACAGCAAAAACACGCATATTCTTCAGTCATAGATTTTTAATTCTAATTCACAAACTGCATTTATTATTTTAGAAACAAATTTTGGTTTTGATTTAATGAAAATTGTTCATTCAGTAAAGTTAAAAGCCACTTGTTAAATCAAAAGAAAGTGTTGATGACAATTCTTCCCATTGCTTATATCTATCTATATGAATTAAATTAACTAGAATAAATAAATATGAAAAAATTAGAAATTTTAAAAGTTAAACGTATTTAGAAAATTTTTGTGAAAACAATTACGTCTGATAAATTTAAAAGTGAGAAAATTAAAATGATTTTTTTTTAAACTAGTCAACATGCCACATAATAATTTTACACATTTATAAGACCAATTTAGAGATTTCAAAACTATGGAACAACAGACGAGTTAAAGCAATTTTCATTAACTCATAAACCAAATTTAAGTAGCAAAAACTGCACACGTATCGAATTTAAGTCAAAGTAATAAGTAAACAAAAAAATAAGGAAGATAACAAAAAATGGATACTTACTTCCCAGTAAGATTGGACATTTTATAATTTATCCAAAAGCCATAAAGGCTTCTCAATGTATGATTTTCAAAATAAATCCATTTTAAAAATTATTTTACATGGAAAACTTTGTCGCTAGTTTGATGTTCCACAACAGTCACAATGACTTTCAATTCAATAAAATTTGAAAACTGCAATAAAAACAGTGACAAATCGTCGATAAAAAAACTAGGTATTCATTTTTACCAAGCTGTAATTATAATTACAGCAACAAAAAGTTAATTTTTAACAAACAAGAGCGATCATAACACATAGCTCTTGCACATCAAGGAAAATTCACAAGTAACCACAACACCGATTCTCGTAGTATCAGAGCTAGTTTTCGATTGGACGAGGGGTTGCTAACTCCCAACCTCCACACTTAGCCAAATAGACATCCCGAAAAACTCCGTTTCGAACGAGGCGCCAAGTGAGATTCCCGCCCCAATATCACCAAAAAAGCGCCAAGACCTCCTTAAAGAGGGTGCAGGCTCTGGGAAATAGAAAAGAGGGAAGGGAGACAAGGCACGTAGCATTCTATATTAGAATGTTGTTTTAAAAATTTACGAAAAAAGGAGGAGGAAAGGAGATAGAAAAAAGAATTTCTTTCATTAGTTCATGTCATAAAAGAACTCCACAGAACATGGTTATTGTAAACATTATTTATAATAATCGTTAAAGAGAATTTTTGTTCCTCGCAATTGCTGAAGAGAGTAATTTTTATGTTTGGATTCAATTTTAAGGTGTTTGTGTGTCAAATATATTTATCACTATAATTAAAGGCTTCTGTAATTTACAAATTATATAGATAAAGCATTGCGCATTCTTTAAAGTTAATGAAACTAATTTTGGAAAAGATGTATTTTTTAACATCTTTGTATTCTTGAGATAATTTGTCTTAATTTTATATGGGTGAAGTTCCTTTTAAGATTTTACATTTGTATCACATTTAAATAAACTTCATTTTAAAATAGATTTTGATTCGAAATTACACATCTATATCCAACTCCTCTTTAGATTTGATGTTTAGAGCGAAAAATCATGATCAGCGATTGATTTAAATGCAATAATAAAAAAAAGGAACCCACAATGGGAGTTTTTGATACAGCGCTTTATGTTTTCAGTATTCTTCTGCATAATTTAAAAATATTTCTAAAATAAAGTATTTTCATACACACAATAACATTTACAATGTATTTGATGCAAGAAAAAAATTAAGAAAAGATTTCAAATAAATATTTTTATTATCTGTCTTTATAATGAACACGAATGGATTTAATGAAATTAAAACAATAATATACTTTCTTATCTAGCACGAGTAAGAACTATTTTCGAATTCTTTGCGCAAAAAGAATCAACGAGTTATTGGCGAAATCATTTCCGTACATAAAAGCGATAAATTCCCCACCATTGCACTTAAGATATACTCTTACGTTGATCAGAGTCGAAAACAGCGCCATCTATACGACGATTGTTGCTCAGAAGCAGAGAAAAGTATACATTTCTGAGCGTCGCCAAACGAAAGGGCATTGGCCCGTTAACTGGACGAAGGGTTAAAAATTAACTTTCACCCTCGCCAAATTTTTGAATCATAGGGTCAGACACGAATCAGGAATATTTCATTTGAAAAACGTCGGTTAAAACTTATAATTATTAGAGGAGGGGGGTTCTCATATGGGGTCTCGGCCACCCCCTGGTCTTCTGAAACTCACAATTTCCGCATGAGTGGGTCCGGAAATTTTCCTAAGGAAAAGAACTATTTAACGTTCCTCTTAATGTTAGTTCTCAAAAATGAAACCTCTTTAATGCAAATTTTAATACTACAAGAATAATAGTCTCTGTTTCCCTCCTGCTTTATATTATATATAAAAAAATTATATATATCTGCATGTCATTTTCAATTCATTATTAAATCTTCTAAAATAACAGTAACGAAAACTTTCTCAATCTAACGAATGCAAACTAGCCCTTCTAAACAAGGTTGATAGAGGCAAACTGTCATCGGATAAAATAAAAACGACAGAAAAAATGAGTTTATGAAAGCAATACTTTTTCTTGTCTAAAAAATATAGGGCATTAAAATATTTTTCACACATATAATCCTTTGTCGAAATTCAATTATTAATCAAGAAGAAAATTTGAAATCTTAGTCGTTAAAGAACAATTAATTCATAAATTAAAAAACTTTTAAATTAAGAAATTTATTGTTTTTAAAAACAGAAATTGAAAAAACAAGAGCCATTAAGAAGGCATATTTTGTGACTATCTCAATAAAGACAAAGAGAGTTCGCCTTTTGACCCTTGACCTAGATGTGAAGATGTGGGCCTTTCTTCACATCGAAATCGTTATCGGACAGAAAACTGTTAATTTGAAGTCAAAAAATCAATTCACACAGCATCAACCGAATTGTATACACTCTGTCTTTCCAGAGCCTAAATGATCAAAAAAATTTCTGAAGTAGCCTCCAAGAAGGGGAGCACATTAATGTAAAGATAGTGAGTTAGTGTGTGTTCTCCAAGGAGAAAGAGCATTCAGTATTATAGTTTAATCAGAACGGTATTGACTAATACTATATCTCATATATGTGATTAGACAATGAATACTATAAATTCTGTTGTTAGGTCAGTATAAAATAAAAATATTCGAGTCTTAAATAAGTACATATTCTTCATTTTACAATGTAGTATCTAATTATTTTCTGCTGATAACTTTTGTATATGCAATTATTCGTAACGTATTGGCTGGGTTGAATAAAAAAAGATGTCGCTTAGATACTCATATGTCTAATACTAACAATTTTTTTCCAAACCAACACAATTTTTAAAAAATTCATTTATTCTCATATTGTAGATTTAGCCCTTTTAGCTGTAAATGAAAGAAAGAAAAAATTGCATCTTACACATTTTCAAATTTTTCAATTTCTTTTTTAGATTCCCCGTCACAGATCTCATTACATGATAATAAACTATATATATATATATGTTAAATTCCATACATAAAAATGTTTTCATTTACATCGTCATCCGCATCACCTTAAAAATTTGTTTCATATTGATTGCATATTAATTAAAGGAAAAGCCATCAGTTAATTAGTAAAGAGACAACTTGGTTGTTGGATTAGCGTCACATTTTGACGCTTGCAAATTTAAGTTGTGGTCCGATAATGAGAACATCTGTGCGTAGGCTTCCCATCATTTCCAAGCTCACATCGCTGTAAAGGTATTTACTTACGATCTATGTTAATGTGCATTAGTTCATATGCGCATTAAATTCGGGATTTGAATCTGCGACCTTTCTTTCTGATACCTGCATTGTGTAATGCTCTGAATGATGTCCTCTAGGAAGATATTTGCTAATAATGTAAATTTTTTTTATTTCAGATTAATTTGAAACTGCCCAAAAATTATTTTTGGAGGAACAACAAACAATATACTGTGGTCAGATGATGTGGACAAAACCTGAGCAAATACCATTTCTCTAAACTTCCACATCATTTTGAGTATGAGTATTAGGATTTTGAATACCTTGGATCTCTGGTAATAACTGTCACATATTCCAGACCTTGTCACCAGCCCCCCCCCCCCCCCCACTGTTTGACAATGCTACCACGTTAGCTTCGCTCCTCGTAATTGATAGTGGTCAAATAAAAAGGAAGACATCTGAGATGGTATCCTAGTCTCAAAACTCCCACACCACACAAATGTGAGAACATTTGACTTATGACGTCAGAATTGCCGCGTTCCTGATCCAAGTACACTTTGAATCTTTAGCGGAATCCAATCCAGAACCTAGACTCTCAGAGTCCTGATGCCGAAACTTTGCTATCAGAACCCAACAGTTAAAGAAACCATCAAAATGCAATTATTCTCTAAGATTATTTCACAGTTATTCAATGGTTAAATCATGGCAGTTAGTATAACACCAACAATGTATTAATTTAGTTATGCGCAATTTCATAATTTATTTTTATTTTATGAGACTAAGCAAAATTTCTTGAGAAGGATATGATATCATTCTATTCTATTACTACTTTCTAGAAAAACAATGGAAAAACTGGTTTGATCACTGGTCAAATTTTCCTGACCGGTAGAAAAGGAGAATAAACACTGTCAGATCATTGCTATCATCTAATTATCAACAATTATTTTTAGCTCCTAATGGTAAGTCTCGATATTCTACTTATGTAATCATGTAAGTCCTTTGTGTTGAAATGCGCTCGTATTAAACATTACACAGCAGTTTTATAAATATGTTGGATCTTCACATGATATTCTGGTAGAAGGAAAAAATGCTTGATCGTCTTTCCCCGCGAACATCAATTACTTTTGTTTTACTAAGTCATCTAAAAAACGGTATGTTATTATTATTTTTTTTTTACCTTCTATTTGGGATGCTGTTATTTTTTACAATATATGATGATCCATAGAAATTCTTTCAATCTGTAATCATTATTACGATTTTTTTTTGTTTTCGTTTAATTTCTTTATTTTGCGTTATTTTTGTTTCCTCATTTTCTTAATTATTATTACTTTTTATATTATTTTTTTCTTCCCTTTGTTATCAAAAATTCTTCATCATCTATTTGTAAAATGTTAAATAAGTCATAAATAACTTTTCTCGTTAAAAAAAGAACAAGCAAACGTTCCATTAGTTATTTTCTAAATTTCCTTTCGTAAATGAAATAATTGAACACACACACGCAAATGAATCGCGCCGCATTGATTCTGGAATTCACTTCGCACTTTGCTGGAGGCAAAAAATATAATGCCATAGCATAAGATCAAGTTCAACTTTATCATTAGATGGCATGCGTGCTAATGATTATTACTTGACTATGATGCCAAGTCTATTGATTGCATTCTATAAATTTAAATTTGGAAAACTTATATTCGTAAAATATGAAATAATTATTATTCTCATGAATCTTAAGAGTTTCGATAACGAATGAAATAAAAAGCCGAATGATCATTTGTTCAAAAACGCTTCTACCGCAGACCAGCCATGCGCAGTTGGCACATGTTAACTGCGTGACGGCTCAAAGTTCCCTGGGTAGTGTTAAGTTTAAGATTGGAGCGTGGAATGATGGCTTAGACATCTGTCTCCTTATCTTACTTCGAACTCAGAGTAACTGATAATTTACATGTAACTTAATAATCCACATGTACTGTCAGAACCGGACATTTAATCCAGGAGTTTGCTTCGGTTGACACATTCAACAGCTGTCAGCATATCGGTTCATTTCCATATCACACATCTAACTTAATTCTGACTTACAATTATTATAAAAATGGAGATGTCAAAGATATTGAACACTGAAAAATTTGTGAACATACTCATAAGTAGACATATTAGAGTCAGGAAATTGTGTCGCCATATATACGGCACTTAAGTGTATCCCCCCCCCTTATCTTATATCAGTATACGACTTTACATGATCACAGATACGTCCGTCAGTGTGAATTGTTGGATAAGATTTATTTCCATAAACGTGGGAAGTAAGATATTATACCCTCTGAAAAATAATTTATAGTAAGGAAAGTTTCAGTTCTCTTTCATTATTTCTTATAACTAACTGTGAGAGAGATAAAAACTACATAAATGCAAGAAAATATTAAAAAAAATTATGAAGTCAATTCTTACTTACGTGATACATGTCAAGTACGTCATATCAATCTAATTTTGGAATCCTTTGAACATCTTGAGGAAAAGAAAAATGTGACATAGCAAATTCATGAGTGTATGATAGCGTTGATGACATACGCTGTCATGTTGTCTGTTAACTGTAATATCATATGAAATAATTTGATTGGGCTTGCTTGCTTTGTCGCGCTTACTTTTCAAGAGTGAAGAATATACGCTTTTGATCAGGATTATAGTAACAATGTCTTTGTTTCAGGATAGGAGATTTTTAAGTTCGAAACTCGATTACACCGAAGAAATTCATGGGTATGGCCGTGGTACGTTCTAAAAATGACATGAAGGGTCAATCATCCTCGCGTAAGTGTGATGTGGAATTTGGAGAGAGAGAGGCGCTGCCTGAGTGTCGTCCTCGTTATCTGACGAGGATTTAAAATTTTGAGATACGTTCCGCAATAGCCAGGTGTTGCTTCCAAATGGGACATTGATATAAACTAACTAAACTATTCATTTTTTAGAATATGTGATAAATGGAGATATGTCGCGAATACCCGAAAATCTAGAAATTTCTCAATCAAATCAATTCTTGCTTACATGATTCATATCAATCCAATTTTGAAATTTCTTGGACATCTTGAGAGCAGGAAAAAAAGGTATGACGCTACACAGTACAGTGTAGTTAAAAGTAATTTAACATGTCTGACAACGTTTGCCATATACTCGTGGCGTCACGTGAATTGCCTCCATTGGTCTTATTTTAAGGTTTTTATGTTTTAAATGTGGTAATCTTCATTAACTTGTTAACAATAATTCGTTTAAGAGATTCTAACAAAGATACGTATTTGCATACTGTAATTCAAAATCTTTATAATCTTTGCGAAAGCATGAAAATAAGCTTGAGGCACCTCACAGTTTATCCAAGGTTGGAATCCTTACTGAGGAATGTTTTAGTATGACTTTTGAAGTACAAAAAATTAAAGAAATACAAAAGACTAAAATAAACCGTATTGGCAAAGAATTTCTTAAATAGTCTATTATAATCATTGCTATGAATTAAAGATCAACTTTTACCAGGAAAATAAAGAAAAGTCAATTCTATCAGGATATCAAAAGAAGTTCTTTGAATAATTCTTTTTGATTTTATTTTTAATAGCAGACTTCTACAGCCCACATGAATTAGAATAATTGAAAATCTCTGAATTTGTTATTTAAATTAATTAAACTTAATTTAGAATTAGAAATTATTACATTGAATCCCAGCTTTATCTAAATGCCTAGAATGTTCTCGGAATCTAAGCATCGCTTTGATAAGAATTGAGTTTTATCGGTTTTGAAAGTTAGATTAAAACCACAATAAAAGTTCAGACACAAGGCTAGACACACAGGATTTATTTTAAAGAATGGTTGAGAATGTGCGTGTATTTGATACAAGATTACACGTAGACTGAGATTAAGGACTTTGCAAGGCACAAAACAATGTTTTCGAAAGTCGAGAAAAATAATATTCGTAAGCGCACATGTGTCTTCTTATTTACAGAAAATTATTCTTAATTCAAAAGATCCGTGTTTTTATCAACCATAAGTTTGTGTTTTCGTAAAATGTCCTGAAACAATTACATAGAGCTAATGCTATTTTACAATATTTCTAAGATTCATAATCATAATCTTCCTTTTTTGTGAACTTCCGTAACTCCTATTTTTAAAAACAGATAGTGGAACTTCTCGAGCGATATTTTAGTCACACTACAAACATAACTGCGAATATCTCTAACCTCTTGCTTTGGGCCATGATGGCCCGGTGGTAAGATCTTCTTTCTTGAACGGAGGGTTCCAAATTTGAAATTTGATTTCACCAAAACTCTGCAATGAATGGGGGCCTAGTTAAACTACATGTCAAGGATCGCCCATCCTTCTGTTGGAAAAGTATGGAAATATGGAAAGAGGGTGCCTGTTTAGGTGTCATCCTTGACATTTGACTACAGTTCAGAGTTTCGAAATAGTCCTAGAATGGTTCTGTTGGCTTCGAATAGCTCAATTCCCAAAACAGCCCTTCTGTTAGTTTAAAGTGAAGAGTTATTAATACAACTAGATTAAACAATTACGCAATGATGTGAAATAAAATTATTTTCCTTCCTCCAAATGCGCAAGAGATTTCAAATTAATTAGTTAAATTAATAGTCGCAACGCATATGCCATATTGCAAGATCCTGAAATTTCTCCAGTAAACAGCTGCTTTTGATTAAAAAAAATAATGACATTAAACTGTGAACACAGCTTGTGTGTGTGGGGGGGGGGGGGTGAGTGAAGGTAAGATAAAATGGCACAATAACTTTCCTTACATTTCAGGAGAGATTCAAGTTACTAGAATTTTCCTCCATTCCAATAAAAGCCGCAAGAGATAAAAGACTATCCTTAGATTCTTTTTTATTTCATTAGTAGAAAATGTTTCATGCATGTCGATAGAAAGAATATCAAAGATTCAATATTGAATAAAAGTATTCGATAATGATAAAGAGTGCTGTAGTAAATGTTAACTAGCATGACAGTACAGCGAAAGCAACGCGATGCATTATTCAGGGCTAACAACTTTTTCTGAACATGATTCTATTTTTTTTTAAAAAAGTAATCGATCCATCTTAACAGAATTTAATTTCGATAATATTCGATGTTTCGTGTAACTAAATTTTAAATTTAAAAGTTAAGCTGTTAGATTTTATGAAGTCCTTGCTGTATCTATAAGATGCGTAGAAAAAAACATTATATCATTCCGCCATTTTCGCTGCTGATGCAAGAGTTAATTGCTTCCTACATACTGTCAATTTGAATTACCATTAACAGTAAAGAGAAACTTGAGCTTAATCTCTCTGCTCTCATAAACAGGTAACACTTGGGAGATGGTGACTGAAACATTTACTAATAAATTACTAGCACAGGCTTTTTTTATTCGCGAATTCATTCCACCTCTGTTTCTATAGATAGATACTGGAGTGTCTTCAGGTGACTGATAATCATATACACAGTAGTTCTAATTAAACTTCTCCTATAAACAGCATCATACAACCCAATCGAATGAACGGATTGCAACGAAATTTGGTATATAGACTATACGTGAGATGCGCTCACGGAATTTCGAAAGAAATAAAAACTAGTTCCAAAATGTCTACCAAAAGGCCCCTTTTTCCGGAAAAACATTAATTTAACACAATAAACGAACAAAACGGAATATACAAACGACATTAACATTTAGTGACTAGTTTCTTATCACCTTACCACCATCACATTAAGTAAAGGTAAGGAAAAAATAACAGTACGCTGTTTGAGAAAAACAAAGTTCAGTTTGTAGAAATAACATATTAGGACAAAATCGCACAAGAGAAGCAGTTGTTAATCGTGTCCAGGATGATGTAGGGAAAGGTGCTCCATGTGACCACCTTCATTCACCTGCAAAATTTCACGTCGATGGGCAATGTCTTCAATAGCAGATCATAACTGATCATTTGTGATGCTTCGCACATGAAGAATTATGGAGTTCTTTAAGTCATTCAGCGTCGCAACAAGATACCGCCATCATTACAGCCGGAAACATCGACAAAAAACATGACAACAACTGCAAACGTTTCTTATTCTTACCCTAACCTGTTTTGCATAAAGCAATAAAGCTCTTCTGCAAATCTCGACATTTTTTCCTAGAAATGACATTTTTTCCCGGTTTTACATTTTATTACTCATAATTCTTGTTCTGGATTGTTAATATTATTTCTGTATTCCGTTTTGGTCTTTCATTGTGTTAAATTTAATGTTTTTCCGGAAAAAGCTCCTTCTGGTGGACATTTTGGAACTAAAGATTTTTCTCGAAATTCCATGAGCACATCTCGTGTATAGTCTATATGCCAAATTTCGCTGCAACCCGTTCATCCGTTTGCGTTGTAGGATGCTGTTTATAAGGGAAGTTTAATCATAAACACCCTGTATTTTTCATTAAGGGCATCTTTTCAGTAATTCTAAGGCATATGGAAGCAAATATTATGCCATTCGTCAATTGTGCGCTATTTGTAGCTTTCAACTTAGTATCATCTTGATTTGTCATGCTGACTGCTTGTAATGTAAAACATTGATGCAATCTCTTAGCGCTTTTAAACATGCAACCTCTGAGAAATGATAAAATTTTCTGATTTCAAGTGTCACTGAGAATTTTGAAATTGTGACACTGACATATGTTCACGTAGTCCCAAACCTGGTCATCTCCGTCTTTTGACAAATTCAAATGTCCAAATGTTTTAGATCATTTTAATCTATTCTACTTCTTGACAACATGAAAACATTTCGAAGTTGGGCATTTTGATAATTTTTTTTTCTTGTTGCCAAATTGTAGAGGGGATGAGAGAACTTAAAACCTTTGAAAAAATGGTCGAATTATGCTTCTACATGACATATATGCCGAATATGTGATTTGGGGAAAACTTATGCACAAAACAAAGCACAAGCTATGTTGAGGCTTCGCATGCTCATCAGGGAACACCTTGATATGCTTTATTATTTTTTTTACTCATTTTCTAAAAAATATCGAAACATTTTGGAGCATTGTAGTGGAATATTTCTTTCATGGTTAAAGATAGCGTAATACGTTCGCTTTGTAGCATAGTTTTACTTCATGTATTGATTTTCTTTTTCTCTGTAGAAATGAGAAATATAACATTGCATTATCAGTTATATGACGTGAAAATTAGTTTTAATCTTTTACAATTAATTATTTGAATAAAAGCATAATTTTGCCATTTTGAACTTTTTTCTATGCTATAATATTACTGTCATGTGCTTACACATTCACCATATGTTTGGCGCAACATAACCAGATTTAAACTCTCTATCTTTCTGTGTTATAAATTTTGTGCATAAGAATACACAATGCAGGATTTCAGAATATATTAAAGAGTTTCAATCTTCGTTTCCGAACCAAAATAATTCAATATTGTATTGTTTTCATTTAAAAAAAAGCTATTGTTGCAGAAAGTTTCTTTGAAATTATTTTTCAAAAGCGATAAATGATTGCGCTGCAACCGAATTACTGTCAAAATTAGGTCACATTTTTTTTCCCTTTGCTATAACATTTAATGTATTAGCTACCATTGAGGGAATAGAAGATTATATATATATATATATATATATATATATATATTTAAATTTATGACATTGGAGCAATCGAAAATTATGACTTATTTTGACGATTTGCTATAATTAAAGATAGTAAATATGGAAATATATTTATTGTGCTATTAGATAAGATATCAAAGATTCATAATCGGTCGGTTAAAACCGCCTTTGTTTAAAATTGTTAAATCTTTTGAATTGTTCTATTTATTTCTTGGTTGTCCTGTCACTGCTAACCAATGAAGTGCGACGGAGTTACTATGCATTGCTTCAAAAACTCGACACAGTCATAAATCAAATGAAAAAGACAACTGTCACTTGGAATGACGTCATAATTGATAAACGTTGTGTGTTTATGGGTTCTGAATTCTTTTTTGTTTATCCCTCTTTCAGGACTTTATTTCATTTTTCAGACGACCTTTTGTATTAGATTTTACTCTCGCGCAAACACGCAAACACACACACACACACACACACACACACACATTTTCTGTTAAAATTGAAATATCTACATTAATCAAAAACATAAATTTTATTTTATTTTATTTTCCTTTCTCATCTTTTTTTAATTAATTTATTTAAGAATAATTGTGTTCAGTAATTCAGGGCAAAGTTTGCTAGATTTATGCATCTGTCAGTTATTCAATTTAAATTGTACGGAGTCTGAATATTAAGTAGTTTCTATCTATATGCGAATGAGCATTTACATACTCTTGAATCTCCCACCTAGGAGATACCTCAGATGTGAGAATGAGAAGCTTCCGGTATGGTGGTTGGTTCTCGTCATCCGGCTGGGTACAGAAATGGTCGGATCGATCGGCTATTCCCTACCGATGACGGGACGTACCTCCCAAGGAAGGGGTTGTACCGTGGTCCGTGATGGTCCTTAGGACTCAACCTCAGTTCCTGTCAGTGCTGTAGCGGCGGTCCGTCATTCAAATTTATCCGTTTCAGGGAGGGTCGAAGTATTCAATTTGTGATTACATACACTTGAATATTTAAGACAATATAGCCAAAAATCAGACAAATCAGTTATTTGAAATTATATAAGAGAGAGATTAACTCTCTTGGCATGGGCAAAAGAGTTATGGGTTCATCTAAATTATTCCATAAAATATAAAAGGGTATTATACTATTGTAGCGTTGCATATAAATAGGAATTCATTTTGTTTCAGGTATATTTGTCTTATTTGTATATGTTGTATATAGAAAGTGATTGAAAATACATCAGAAAAACAAAGAAGAAGAATAAAACAGCTGAGGTTGGAAGTTTGATCTCAAGATTTTATTTGGTCTTTCAAATTTTACATAGAAAGCAAAGTCGGTAACACATAATTTCGCCTGAAGAAGAAAGTAAGGACTAAAAACAATGCATAATTGGAAATTGATGCGATGTAGAAAAAAATATGCTACTAAATTTTATGTAAACTTACTTTAAATACAGGAAACACCTTTTTATTCCAAGTGCAATTTATTTTCATTTCATTTACAAATAATTAAATGAAATGAATCGCTTTTCAAAATGCATAGTTCCTTATACTTTATAATACTTAAAAACTTATTTCGTTTTAATACTTTTTAGGGAATCTAATAATTTAAAAGATGGCAAAAATAAAAATATTTGTCCATGAAATTTTTAAGATTATCTGAAAGCTTTGATGCAAAGGAATCAACAATCAAATTTACTAATTAATTAATTATTATTTTGTGATGGTTACGTATGAATGTCTAACGATGAAAAGTGAGTTGGCCCAAATTCAGGCAAAAGTTTTTGATAAAACAAAAACTTTGATATTTCAAACTCGTATCACAAATTATAAAGAAATGCATTGATAATCTGGAGGTATAATATCTATGAAGTAGAAAATACAACAACCAGATTCTAAGAACAACAAAAGAAACTTTGCTTTCTCTTATAAAAGAAAAAGAGCTATGCTTTTTGGCACACCTAAATCTACTAATGTTTGAAGCAAATGATAATAAAGTGAATTACTGGTTGTGTGCTAGTCTGTAGTCTGAAAATCCATCTCTATGTCCACCTAAAGCTATACATTAAGGTGGCGCCAAAGGCGATAAGAAAAATGCTGCCCATTCTGCCGTGGACGCTAATGGTAAGATAGTTGTGCATTAGCGAGTTTCTCCTACCATCCCAAAATAGAAAGAGAAAATATGAAGGCTTAAAACGTTAACTTTCTAACCAGCGTAACTAGCTGTGTAACGATGTTTATCGAATAGCTGACTATTCGAAGAATCAACATTTCTATCAATAACCAGTTTTAACGTAGGCACAACTTCAAAATAGAAGCCATTATCAAGGAATGGCGGTATTTACACTCTATCTAAAAATATCTTCATTGTTCATATCTCCATTGTTCTTGTATATCATTAGTAGCTATTGGATAAAAAGAAGAATCGCTAGTTTCTTGGTATGTTTGTCATTATTGTCGAATAACAAGTTGATAGAACGGGGAAAGCTACAGAGCCTCATTACACTAAAATTGTTTAAATTGTGATTCAAATATATTTAACCCATTCACTGACAGAGGTATTTACAGTAGTTTCCTACGAGATATCTTATAAATGGCAATGAATGGGTTAAGGGTAATTGACACATTTGAATAGGATTAGTTCTTAAATGCCATTATAATTTTCTGTGGTCTTAAGCTATTAAAATGAAAGTTGCTTAATTCCACAAAGCTCTTTCTCTATCATAAACACGGGTAGATATAACTGTGTGCGGCATTCACCAGTGAAGCGATCGTTTATGTTTCTACGTACTATAAACGTGGGTTATATCTATAGTCAGATTAGACTTACACATACCTACAGTTAGATTTTTCAACTAGGTAGCTGCCTATAGAGGCTGAATGTAGAGAGGGACATAGGCAAATAAATTTTTTAAATATCATTTGTCTAATTGCCAAATATATAAATTTGTAAAAAATATATATAAATTCTATCAATTATAAAATATTTGAACTACAGTAAATTACATTGAATCGTTAAAATCATCATTAAATACAGTTTAATTAATTATTTATTCATAATATGTTGGGATATTAATCATTTCTTTAACTGGTTATATTATATTCTTGACAAATCATGTAAAATAACAATTTTTAAGGCTATATTGGTTTGAAGTTTATTATTTACTTACAATACATCATAATATTTAAATGCTTTAACTCGTAAGTAAGAAAATTAATAACTAATAATTGTTGCTAATTTCCCAAGAATTTTGTCATTTCAGTCGTTTTTCCGTAATATGGGTATTAATAAATAAATAAAAACATATAGAGTTCCCGCAATATGGGTATTAAAAAATAAATAAATAAAAACATACAGAGTTTTACAAAGTTATTAAAATAAAAATCGGGATTAACCTGTTAACTGGTTTTGATGAATAAACTCGTCATGGAAAAAGTACAATATTTTGCGTTATGACGAGTTTATTCAATGACACTTATTATATTTATATAATAATTGTTTAATTATTATATTTATAATTAATTATTGTTTAATTATTATATTTATAATTAATTATTGTTTAATTATTATATTTATAATTAATTATTTATTATATTTATATAATATCTATATGTTTATGACAATTTAGAAACGTATTTTCTGAAGAGGTCGAAATACTTAACTGGTTAAGATAACTTAACAGCACTTCGAATAAGGTAAAATTTTGCTGAACGTTGTTGTACTTACTTACTTACCCAAATATTAAAAGAGGGGTCTCAAAATGGCTACCATCACTGCCGCCGAATATTCTCATTAAATTTATTTATTTGGCTAGGTCAGTACGAAAGGAAGTCAGTAAATCCGAGATTAATGCTTGACATTTTCTGAGAGATAAAATCTTTATTTATGACTGATGGAATTTAGGTTATGATTTTGGAAGACAGATTTTATAAATAGCGTCTCGTCTCTGAAATTTACAGCATTTTGACAATTTACCTAGTTCTGTTACTGGAATAAGAATGATACATCCTACTGTTAAATAAACGTAAAATAAGAAAGGCCCAGGTATTTTTCCAGGATTTTCCTTTGGTTTCGTAAATTACGGTGAATCAATCTGTGAATTAACTAATAATTTTCGAAGCAAAATTATACTTTATTCGTTTTTAAGTCTTATATAGCGATTTCACCTTAAATTGGTTCACTCACACTATTTTTATTATATTTTTGTAAAACTTGGAATGAGGTTCATTTTCGCATAGCGGTTTTCAGTTTTCTGTATAAGTTCGATTCAGGGCAATTTCCAGCCTGTAAGGTGTTATGAGCCATCTGCTTCCAGATAAAATCTCATAGAAATTACTCTTGGGCTTCGCGCAAACTACTGGAGGAGATTCAAAATTCTACTTTGGAACTATAAGGAAAAGTAGAAACCACAAAAAACAATCCAAAATCGCATGGGAAATGATGGCCGGAAACGGCAGTTGAATGAGTTAGAAACATTGTTCCTCGGCATTGTAGCTGTATTTCAGCGTTAGTCATTTAAAATTCCAACTGCATACGTAGAGTATGTATTAATTTATGAAAGATAAGATAGCGGAAATACGAACTTCATCAGTAAAATATCCACAAATGTCAGCGGAATGTTGGAAATTGTCGAAAAGGATCTGCTGATCTACGCACCTATGTTATGAAGTGTTCGTAACTGTAAATGTTAGGATCTTGTATAAGTCACTGTGAAATAATCACGTATTTTTCATTTCATATAACCATGGCTATAACTTTTGCACGGTTTTACTCTGCAGAGGGATGACGAGCAGTCATAAGAAAAATACTTTTACAGAAATTTTTGTTAGGTGCGTCTTTGTTTTAGCTATTCTTTCTTAATGTTGATATTCATTTACTTTTTGAATGATATTGTTTTATTTTATTTCGAAACTTGAATAAGGCTTTTATATATCGCTTTAATAAATAAAAACATGCTCCTTTACCTTTAATACTGCTCTTATTTTAGAAAATAAAAATCGACTATACTTGTGAGATGCACAGAAGGTTTCCTTATCTGAAAACAGATAGTATTATCTAAATACAAAGTATCGCCACATAAATAATTTGCGACAGTTATTGGCTTATTATTTTTGCATCTTCCTGTATCCATTAGCTCATAGTTTAGCGCAGACAAACTTCTCGAGTACGCATTTCGTCAAAAATATAATAGACAGACAGGCATAATGTCAAAAATTTGTTTTTTTATGTAAGAAGGTTTAAAAAGTGGGTATTCATCAAAATCTCGTTGATTACAATACATTTTTTTTTGTATAATTCGTATACTAGAAAACAAAAATAAGCAGAGAGTTCATTGTAGCTACCATACAGCGAGTATATCTAACTATAATATATGATCATTTTTATAATGGTTTCAAAATGAAACTAATCTAGATACCGATACAGCTTCTTAAACAAAATGAAAAAAGATTAAATCTACCCTTTCAGCGGTACATTTCTCAGTCTTCCAAGGATTTATTATAGTAGAGCGTAACTGACCAAATTCTGTAATTCTAGATTGATGGGGGAAAAAGATTTAGAAAAAAAAAAAGACTAACGTCACTCGACTCTGGCGCATTGAACCGCACTGAAAATGGGCACAATAGCTCGCAAAGATTGTAGCCATTTCTTCATTTTTGGGAAGATGAAGCCTTAAGCCGATTACTAAGATCTAAACAGCTTGAGCCCCAAATCGGACCTCAAGAGGGGGAAATCTCGGGTAACAGAATGGTCACTTGAATTGGGGTCGTCACAATGCTTTTGAAGACAAGCCTATCTTGGAGGGCGATCCTATGATTTGCTTTCTTCATCTTACTCTTTTTTTTTTTTTTTCTTCTTCTTCTTTTTCATTGTAAAAGATAAAAAAAAGTTTATTCAGAAAAATCTAGGAACATAGGAAATCTCTAACTTTGTGATCTTTTCGGAAAAACAGGAAACAAAATAAAAACCTAGATATTTTTCTTACCACCAATAATGCTTGGAATAAGATAAATGGGTTTCTATCAATATGAAAGAGGAATACAAAATATAAGTATCTGAAATTATATTACATAATTATTATAAAAAATAATAAGTATGCAAATTCCAATCAAAGTAATTGCAAACTTTAATTGACATGTTTGTTGTTATTTTAAGAAAACATTATTGTATTTAAGATTCTGGTAAAAAAAATTATAGTATTGCGAGTCAATCGATTTTAATGGGGGGGGGGAAATCAAATTTCCTACGTGATTTTTGTTGTCCTGAATTTTTGTAATATAAATATTTATGTACAAATAGTTGAATTTGCTTAGCTGACATTAGAAACAATGTCATTCAGTTTTTGAATAATAAAAGCACTTCATTCTGTAATATCATTTTTGCAAAATTTATATTGTAAATTTTTGGAGTTAGGATGAAAATTTATAGAATTTTCTCATTTGATTTAATGAATTTTTGGGCCTTGTAAGTTTAATTATTTTATACATATATCATTTTATTGCTTGATATATTTTAATGATAAAAATCAACGATGCAAGTCTTAATTATACGAAATTTTTTTCTAATTTAAAACAAATTAAAAGTCTCAAGATATTATATTTTTATTAAATGAAAGAAATTCACATGAATTTTGATTTTGCTTTTTAATGCTTCTAAAATGTGTGGAGCAGCTTTCAAAAACGTTAAAATATTTCTTGAAACTATTGTACAGTAGTGGTCAAAATTTAAAAACTTCTTGGAAAGAGCGTATGTTTGAGATTCGATAGCCTATTACAGCGATATTATTAAGAGAAATACTTTAAAGCAATATATCATTCTTATGATAATTAATTCAATCAAAAAGATTATAGAATAATTTTTTACGATGAATAATTGTAATGGGACATCTGTTATAAAGAAGACAGAGGAAACATAAGAGTAATGACATATGAAAGAATTCTCACTTATGGCAGTTAATTCTCAATTGAGTAACATTTAGCATCAATTACGGCCTTCAAACCATCCCATGGAGCTCATCAACTCATGATGTTGTGAGGTATCCCATTATAACAGTTCCTCAACCATGATTGGATTATTACTTTAGGTTTTATTGCTGATTTACTCCCGTGGAGCAAATTTCTTTGACTGGCTGCATCGATTTTTGATTGGATTAAGGTCTGACCTATTCCCAGGTTATTCCAGTAATGAAATATGATTGCCTTGAAAGAAATTTTTACATACAATGGCAGCATGACTTTGAACTGAATTTTGTTGAAATCTAAATTTTTCATAATATGGGAAGAGATCACATGCGGAAGAACAGCAATTTAGGAACAAAAATTTCACCCCAAAAATACATTAATGTATTTTTGGGTATTTATATTCCATTTAATCACACAAATTATGTCCATGGTTTTTGATGTTGATTCAGATCATAATATTAACTAGATATTTCATGGTAGGCGCATTTTTTTTTTTCAAAATTTGCTTCTGATTTAAAAATGGCTTTTATCGTGGAGTTCTTACATTTAGATAAGATTCTTGCAATATGGAACAAATGGTCCTCACACTCAGCCTCATATTACCTTCAGCCATTTCACTTTGTATATTCTCAAATGATCTTCTATGGCGTAGACACATTCTTTTAATTATTATATCACCACTTGTTGTTTTGCACTCTTTCCTTTATCTATCAGTTTGGTTTTGTAATGACCGCTTTTCTTCTTCAAAAATTTAGAAATACAGCCATTAGTTAAATTTCCATCAATTTTCTTTCTAATTTAATTATAACTAAAACATTGTACATACAATAGTGAAATTTAACAACGTTTTTTGAGTGACCAGTCAACTCTTTGTGCCATTCTTTTATTTTTTACGTTTTGACAACTAACAAAATTGAAGGGGGGGGGGAGAAGATCCGTGATCAACATGATAGCAACTGCAAAAATTATGGAAAAGCGACCTTTTCTTAGCTCCAAAACATGGAGTCAGTTGCCGAATTCTACTGATAACAAAATGCCACTAATTGGCAGTCTAAGCACTCTTACTCACTAGTTATATTCAAATGAAGAAACACTGTCTTATCAACGAAATTAAAGTGTTTTCTTTCTTCTGACCATTTAACTATAATTTCAAAGAAAATAGTGTAAATTGAACATAATTTAATGCATTAAATTTTTGGCTAAATTATCTTTAAAATGATATATATCTTTATGATATTACTGCAAATATTGGTGCAATTATGAGCCTTCAAACTTTCAAAATGCACTTTTTCCGAAAGGTTTCCGCAATTTTAACCACGACAGTATACTGCACAAATTCTATTCTCACTGAAGTTGGAAAGATATATTACCAACATTTTGAAAAACTGTATACTTTCTGAATCAATAAAAAATAACTCCTGTAAGAATAATTACTATAACAAAAATTTGTCCACTATTTTTTGACAAAAAGAGCTTATGCAAATATCGGATATATCTGTACCTTAGAATTAAGACTGAGTTCAATTCCCAAATATAAGGTTAAAAAAAGTATTGAAATTATTTATGGAAACAAAACCATCAAATTAAGAGTATTTTAAAGAAAACAAACATTAAAAGTGCTAATTTCACTGTTTCATTTCTCTAAGATTGTTTTTCTTCCGATTCGCATAATGGATGTCTTTCCTTTTGTAGTTTTTCTTTTTTTTTCCTGTTTTTTTCTTCCCTTACGAAAATATCTGAGTGCTGAAAAGTACAAGACGGTTCGTTTTTCCTTTTCCAGACTGAGGCTTTATTAGGGCAAAATGTTGTTTTAATATTTCAATTTTTGTGAATTGGGTACTTGGTGGCAGAAAAAAGAATTCAATTATTTTATAAATGCCTTGTTTAAACGATAACTTTAAAAACATCGTTTAAGTTGCTCCGGTAGTAATGTGGATTTAATACGATTGCCCATTATGCAGAGTATTTATTAACTTTTAAAATATTCATGAATTAACCATAAAAACCTTTGACTGTCGAAAAGTAGACACTATTATAGAAAAGATGGTACGAAATATGATCTTGTTGAAACGTAAATTAGTTTGCTTGTCCATTTTGGATTCTTTATTAGGACTCGATCGACTAGATCTTGATATTAATTACAATTCTAATGAGTTAAATACAAGAATTTAACTATGCTTTAGAAGAACAAGAATCTAATTAGGCTTTACATGTCATAATCTGAGAATCATTTAATTATGTTATACATGTCATACTCTGACAAGAGCTTTACAAATATATATTGCCTTTGTAAAGGTGCAAAATTTTGCAACTATCCATGGCGCAGAATATTTTTAACCTTTTAAAACGTTCATGAGGCAACCAAAATGATCGACGAATAGGAATTGAGCGATAAAGTGTTATCGATTGTCCAATTTCAAGGAAGCTGAAGCTATCTTTCATTTTGAGTCATGGGGAAACGATAAACAATGTATTTATTCCATTTGCGAGTTTCCAGTTTCCTGACCGACTAATCTAATCTAAACAAAAAAACAAACACTGAAATACAAATATCAATACTTAGGTTTGCCTTTCCTGAATTTCCAAGATAACCTTGAAATCTAAAACACAACGTCAGAGGTACTGATTGATTTCCCGTCCCTTTATGTAAATATTTACTTTAGCTTTGCTCAATGGAACTAGTTGTAAAATTTCTACAAATAAATAATATAATTACAACTAAAGTAAAATAAAATACATATGATTACTACAAATAATTATTAAATATAATTATTACAATTATAAAATGATCAAAGGATGAACCGAATGACGTGGAAATAAAATGAATGAAATTTTCGATATTCCAACTGAAATGCTTACATTTATTTGTAATACAAAATGTAGAAATACTATGAAAAAAAATTAAATTTAGATTTAAAAAACTAAGAAGTCAGTTTCATATTCACTTCATTGCATCGTTGCAATCTAAGTAAATTTGCTTAGAATGCCCCAAACATATAACATTCATAACTAAATTCCTGATTAGAATGACAAGGTTTCCCTATGAAATTTGCCAGGATTTTATACATTTGGAGCATTCTAAGCAAATTTACTTAGATGCTTGTCATTTTGACTTAAAATTAAGTTGCTTGAACTTGAATTTAAGCAAATTTGCTTCAGCCTATCATTTTGACAGATCTGTATATTTTTTACTTGATGATGCATCGTTCACTTCTTCATAACCTAATTTTCATTTTCTTTTTAGTACTTTTAGTTTTAACTCGCTTTGTAAAGAAGGAACTAGGCGCTCTTTACATATTGTGTTAGAAAAAAGCTTGCCAGCTATTCTAGATATTTCTATTTAAGTCACTTTTCTTTATTCCTTGCAGAATGAATAACGTAAATATTCAATGTAGTTACATTATTTTTAAAACAATTAACTTTTAGAACAAAGAAAAGAAGATGCAAAACTATTTCAATGGTCGCTTATACCTCTGCAATACAAATAGCAGATTAGCAGAGCTCTATTAACGCCTCAAACTCAAAGCTTTGAATAACATTTCTGAGAAGGAGTTGCAAGAAAAGCCAAAATGACGTTTTATAGCTCCTGTGGTAAAAGATATACTCGTTGAGATATACAAAGGAATTCATCTGTAGTGTTTTTCTCATATATGCCCGTTCACTGGAAGGTTAAAACAGAATACAACAAAAATCATTGAACTTAAAAAGAAGTGTATCCAGTTTTATACGTAAAAAAAAGCAAACTTTTATGACAAAAATAAAGTGAAATAGTAGGCAATTAATGTATCATCTCCTTTTCTATGAGTTTTTATTTTCTGTGTTTAGATATCATAAAAAATTTTGTCATTTAATTGGGAGATTTTTTTCTTCCAAAAGCATTAATTAAAAATTGAGATGATTAAAGGATCAAATAAAGGATTGAAATTTCAATTTGTGTAGTGTATTTTTATCAACAATTCACGGTTTAAGAATTTTATCCCGACATCCATATTTTTAAGGAAAAAAAAATATTTTCTATTTTTAACAACACTAATACATTTAAAAGAATTTCTTTTTTTTTATTAATGTAAATAAACATCCAACAAAAGTTCTTAAAGTTTAACAACAGTAAAAACATAAAACTTTTTTTGCAAAGATCGATCGAAACACAGCCTGCTACATTAATTGAATTGAAGCTGAAAACGTGTAAAGCCCTTCAAATTTCTCTTCTCTCGTAACCTCGCAGACTCAACAATCAAAATAGGTAGAGTTCGGTCTCAATAAATCACTTTAGTAATTATCTGTCTTTGCAAAAAATAGTTCATATCACTCAAAAGAACAAAAGTAGCTACTGGTGTAGAGATACTACAGTAAAAAAAAAAAAAAAAAAAAACATTTATTTGAGTACTAAAGCTAGAGTTACAGTTACAAAGAAGATGCTATGAATTATAGAAATATAAAAAAACTAATAAAAGTCAGTTGTTGCTAATGAAAATTTGAGACTGAAGTGCTTTAAAGGGATGAGCATTCATCAAGGATGTCTTTATAAAAATTATTAGATTTTTCTTCCTGTCTCTCTCTCTCTGTTTGATTTCAAGTATAAAGTAATTTCATTTTCAATTAAATTTGCCATGTAATATTTATTAAATGTATTTGCATTTGCATTTGCATTGTGCTTTTTAAACCTATAGATATTTTTAATACTTCATTTCATGAGAAAATGGCAATTCTCCTTCTTTAAAAAATTAAAGTATTGCAGTTATTAATTTACGTTATATAATTATGCGATGTAGCGAGATTAAATACATAATTCTAATTGCCTAATAAATGCAGTTATTGTAATAATTATTAGAATGCTGGGTTTTAATAGCTAAAAAACACACGATATTTATTTTTTGCCAAGAATGTAACTTTTAAATATATTTTGCAGCTTATCAATGCTTTCAGAGGCATATTAAAGACTAAGTGACCATGAGGGGCTACTGATGAAGAATTTTGTTCCTCTCATTTTACTATCGCATTATAATTAGTTATCTCTAATTTCCCAGATTCTCTTTCAGCTCCGTACCCAAACTGTGTTTCTGTCATTGACAATCCAGTCGTGAGCGTTAGGCAATATTTTTGTTTAACGAGTAAATATAAATATATCGCCGTAATATAAAGGAATCATTTGAAGAGTACTTGATAAAAATAGATATTCTTGTCTCATTTTCAAAATATAAGGAATAAAAACCCATAATCGAAGTTGTTATATCAATCAAAAGGTTATATTTTTATACATTGAAAATTCAGTCTATTATTATTCTATGATTCTGTAAAAAGTCAATTGGCATTTTGAGAATATTATTAGCTGCATGGTATTGCTAAGATAAACTGAATGAGAATAGTCAGGAATTGATTTCTTTACAAAAATTACAAAAAGAAATATAAGCAGTTAAAACTGTGATGTGAAGAAAGATGATGCGAGTATAATAATGAACTATTATTCCGATTTTTTTAAATCTTTTTTTTATTTTTTTTTTATCGATTCTTGAATCTGGACTGAGCATTCGTTGTCAGTTCGAATTACACAACAACGACGAAAGACACATTGTTAGTTGTTTGGACTACTTTCATAAAAACATCAACGCTATACTTGTAAACGAATTCCTCTTTGAGAATACAGTTTTGTTTTAGTTACTGGTTCGATATGAGAAGATTTTATAACCAAGAAATAAAATTTATTTAACATATTTTTTTTTAATTTTCTACCATAATTAAAAAACTAATTCTACAGTATTAAAAAATAATAATAAATTTCCCGAGTAATAAAAAATTAATAATAAATTCTTTGAGCTCATAAAAAGAAAGAAAAGCTTATAAATTTCATAAAAGTCCGAAATAATTTTATATTCTGAAGTTTTCTGCTATTTTCTTAGCTTCCTTTTTAAGAATTCTTATCTAATATCAAAATATTATTTCTGAATTTTTTTAAAAATAACTTAAGTTCACTTTATTTATCATTAATGTTCTATTCTCATCTTTTAATCTTTGCATTGACTATGATATCGATTACTGAATTATTTTCACTGATTTAACTCAATGAAAAAAAGTGTCGAATTCTTGAAGTATATAATTTTTAAATTATAAAGCATCTGTTTCTGCGAAAACTTATTTTAGTTAATATTTCAAAACAGTTTTAAGTTAAAGGAATTCACAATGAATAATTAGTTTACATTTTAATTACTAACTTCTGATTCTAGTTCAATTTTGAAAACTTAATATTGACTATTTTAAAAATATGCTCTTAAAATCGATTTTCGTTTTCATTCTTTAGTTCTGCATATTCTCATTTTTAAAATTAAAATCAAAAAGAGTTATCTGTCAGGTTTTAAAGCAAAAAATTTTTATAATCTGATTTATGAGAAATACCTCTTTATTCAAAATTTTAATTTATGGAATTCACTTCCAATCACCGATTCACTTCCATTTGTAAAATTCCTAAAAACTATGTCACGATGTTAAATACTTTTAAAATATGAAACTTGGGTTTTCATTCGTAAATCATTTATGAAGCATAGTTTTGTAGTTATCTTTTCTAGCATTCGATATTCATTAAAAATAATCTTTCTGGATGATAGCAAAACAAAATGCATGAACATGTTCTTTTATTGCAAGCAATGCATAACACTGATATTGTAATTTTATATATATTACAATACTTACATAAAAAAAACTATATACCTGGAATGCCTATACACAGTTATGTAAAATTACTGAATTAAATGTATACTAATTATCCAAAGTGATTAATTAAACTTAGTGTAAAAATAAATTGTAAAGAAATTGTGAAATACATATATTATTAATAAAAATGTGAAAAAATATACAAAATATTTCAAAATGTAGTGCTTGAGAAGTCGAAACGTACACGAATATAATGTACAATGATTTTTAGGGACCCAGACACCAGGGACAGTCAAAAGGTTATGGCTTAATCCCTATCTGGATGCTATATTTTCCCCCTGTATTATTAAGAGAATAAGACAGATTATATTTCATATTTATATAAAGCATACGATTTTTTTGCAGGTGAATAATTTAGATGTTACATTGGCATTTATTTTTATTTACTTGCTGTTCTATCTGTGCATTTCATATGATGGTACTTTTGTTTAGTTTCAGAGCAGAAATTAATTTCTCATTCTGTGATGAGTTATATTTTTTTTAAATATTTATTTTGTAATTAGTTAAGTAATATTCATTTATCACAATTTAAATTAAATTCATGTTTGATCAAAATGATAAGCAATGATTATTAAATAGCAAATTTTTTAGAAAATCATTCGGTTTCAAAATTTTTTGAATGACTAAATATATGGGCCTAAACCAATAACTTCATTAGCTTCAAAAATTCAGTACATTTTGTTTTTGTATCACAATTTAACGCAAACAATAGCACTTTTCTTCCTATTTGTTTGTTTTTTCCCTTATTTTATTTCTTGTTAAAGGGAAGGGGGTCCAGTAGCTTCTGAAGGTAAAGACCCTTGAGCATCCGAGGGCAGAAGTCTGACTTCTAGCTCATATGAAGATGAAACTCACACATTCGCTTGCACAAACCCTTTTTACAGGGGGGGGGGGGCACATTCACACAGCTCACAGATAGAACACAGATGAAGAACAACCATGCCCGAACCAGGACTCAAACCCAGGACGTCCCAATCACGGGGAAGACGCGCTACCCCTATGTAGCAATTCATACTTTCAGCATATCGCAAATCAAATAAATTCAAAAAAAAAATTAAGATAAATTGACATTACAAAATTAATACAATTAATTTTATCGGTGAACAGCCTTTCGCTGAAAGCGGTCAAATTATATTAGTCAAAAATATTTTATAAATTACTATTTAGCTTTAATAATAATTTCAATATTAGTGCCCCATGGCAAGTTTCATGTGAGCATGCAGATGACAGTTTTTTTTAAAAAAAGGAAGAAGAGGGCTGCTCTGATATTTGCCCTGAATGACATTTAATGTTGGTACGTTTCTGGGAGGCGGTTAGAATACGATAGAAGGGACACTCAAAAATAAAAATAATAATAAAAAAACTCATCAAAAGGTACCGGAAGAAAAAAATATCTGGAACCTCCGATCTATAGTAATATGCTGAAATGGGTTTCAATATCATTTAATATTGATTTATATTATGCATTTCTAACCTAGATCTTTAAGAAATCATTTTAGGTGCTAATGTGATATGAACTTGGTTTTATTGAATATGATCTTTTAAGACTATTTTTACAAGGACTCTCATTTTTGCTGAAGCTTCAAATCTAATCTTTCATATCTAAAAGAATAAAGGAATAATTGCTTAGTTACAGCTAAAGAGAAAGTTAATTAAACACAGTTATTTTATAAATTTAAATAAAATCTTTTCTTTCAGGATTATTTTTTTAGTTAATTTTCTTTATATACTTTTAAGATTTCAGAAGAATGTCTTTTGAAAATTTTCACGATTTAACATTTTTTCCAATAACAGATGGCTTCAAAAGATTTAGATTATTTAACTTGCTCTACCCTGCTTTTTTAAAAACGAATTTGGTTTATTTAATGTAAATTAACATCATTTGTTATTGATTTAAAGAGGTGTGGCTTTTAAAATAAGCAAAATTTATCACAAAAAAAAATTCAAAACTTTGTTCTTTTGCACATCTTAAATAATGTAAATTATCATAAATATAGATTCATGGGGCATATTAAAATATGATTTTAAAGCTATTAACATGTTTCTGATCATCGATATTTTCCCTACTCTCCTAAACATTCTACTTTCCAAGCTTCCAAACTGAACAAAAATGAGAACGCCAATGTAGTTAATATGTGTAAACAGTCGCGCATATACAATGAACTTTTTAATGAAACAAGAACTTAAACTTATGGCCTCTTTACAAAGCTACCAGTGATTGCAGCTCGTTCCTCACATATCAGAATATCGAATAAAAATACTTAATAATATATACTCAATAATTCTTACTCTACGTTTTACAAAGTCATTCATAGTGCTTTCATTCTTTTCATTCAGTTATTCGCAGAGACTACGACTCCATGAGATAGCAAAAACAGAACCATCTCAAAAAACATTTTTGTACAGCATTTAAAATAACCTGATCCAAAAAGTTTTTTTTTTTTTTTTTTTTTTTTTTGCCTTGATTCAGAGAATACTCAAGTAATAACAAAACCGAAGAAGTGTGTCAGCACTCCCTGGATTGTCAGAAAAAATCGTGACCCTGGCAAAAAAATAGTAGCAACCTTTTTGCTAATGCCGTTTCCCTTCGAAAAATACAAGCCAATCTTTCATTTCTACCCAATAAATACGAAGGAATACTCTAATCCGAAGCGAAAGTTCTTGTAAATGTCTACATAGAACGACTTTTTTGTTGAAAAACATTTTTGATCGCCAAGTGACAGCATGGTATCCACTTGGCAACATTTAGCAAAAATATGGCGAATTAAGCTTTCGATTTAATTTAATTTCCAGATTTGAAAGAGATTTACTATAAATTATTCTTTTTTCATCGATTTCTTTTGTTTAATATACTTATTTTTGCAGTTTTCATCATTATGTTCGCAATAAAATAACTGAGTTTCATGAAAATTCAGTTTTGTTGTAATAGAATGTTAATCAAGAATGTAAGAGCTTAAGTTTTTCTATTAAAATTCAAAAGTATCCCTAAAACTGCAGCAACCCTGTTTTTCTTTCAAAAGCGGCATTCATCAAGGAAAAATGCTTTGAGTGTAAATATTTGGAGTGAAACATTTTGATCAAAGCTTTTTGTCTTTCCACTGATACATAGAAAAATACAAGTTTTGAAACTAATCGTTTTAAATTAAGTGAATAATGGCATTCATTTGAATAAATATAAATTAAAAGAAATAAAGCAACATTTCAACACAAACACATGTCACACTGGTATTCAGTAAAATGATTATTTTTTTAAATATAACAATAATTTTAATTTATTGGGAATGTGTTTATTAATTAATGTTACCTGAAATGGGATTTATTCATAATACAATTTGTCTGATGATTCAAGATAAATTTTTGTTATACACCTACCTTCGCTGCCACATGGTAAAAATCACTGAATAGTTCATACAAAATTCTACTTAGAAGTTAATAACTGAAACGCCACAATAACTTATGTTAGATTGTGACGCCTACCTTTTTTTCATAAGCACTACTCACAAAGGAATGAAAACAGAAATCATCTAGACACACTTTAATCATATCAAACGAAGATTAGTTTATACCATTCAAAATTAGTGAATGAAAAAGTTTTTTGGGTAAATACACTCCTCGAAGTCCTTCAAATACATACATACATACATAACTACTCAAATCAGAGCAAACGAATACTTTTTTTAATAGCTTATTTGTTTCAAATAATTTTCTTCGTTAAAAAAATAAAGCAGAAAAAAATCCGAAAATACCAGCAGAACCTATTACTCTGAATTTATAACACATTTGCTTTCGATAATCTGAGGGTTTAATATGAAGTATAGTAAATAAATATTAATAATTAAGTAAATTCCTTTGTAACTTATATAAACCAACGGCATGATATATAAATATATCAAATGATGCAATACTTTGTTTATTTTCTTTACATTAAGATGATTTAGTAAAATCTATATATATCGTGTGTATTCAATTATAAGTTTTATGAATGAGTTAAATTTAACCTAAATTATATTTTTCCTTGAGCATTTTGTGAGTTTTATTTTAAATGATATTTTTCCTTCGGCATTTTGTGAGTTTTATTTTCTACAAAGATTTCCTTTGGGCTATCTTTATATCTACGTTCCTATATTATATCCCTAATTTGTCCCTTTGTGTGCGTGCTTCAAATTAGCTTTGTTCTAAAAATAATTTTCTTATGACTCGAACTCCGACTTCTCTGTAGCGAGGGCTATACATTTTCCCTCGGTATCGAAACATTGAGTTTGAAAATTCCTTTCGAAAACTACATAAGCCCAGAATATTTTCTCTCACTTTTCCCCTGCTTTCTGTGTTTTTATTCGGTTCACTATGTTGCTCTCACCATGGGTTGGACAAAGACATCTTGACAAAATTATTTTTTTTTGTTAAATATCGCATTGTTCCCTTAAAGTAATTATTAAAAACTGTTTCTAAGAAACTGCAATTTTTATTTCAAATAATGAAGAATAAAAATCTTCAACTCCTGTTTCACATATATATGCAATATTTTTTAATATATAATGTTATTCTGACCTATAATAATAAAATGTGCACACATTAGTCCACCGAAATTACGGGATACTGAATTCAGTCGCGTTATTATTAATTTTAAATAATCGACATAATTTATCCGTTACTTAAAATCAGTATGATGATATACTTTTAGTTTGCAAACACTTAAAAGGAATTTAAACTAACGCTAAAAAGTAAGTTGAATTTTTGTATATAATTTTAAAGATTTTTTTAAACTTAATTGTACTTATTTTTTCCTTCATATTCTAACTACGCCCTTTTCTTTAGAAAATATTTTCTTTAAGCTAAACTATTGCCTTAATACATTGAAAAATATACTAAATTAACAAGTTATAATTCGAAAGTTTCATATTTTTTTGAGCAAAATAAAACTTTTTGTATGTCGCGCTGGAAGAAATCTCAAACAAAGCTTTCAAATACGAATTAATTTATAGTATTGATTATGATAAAAAAAATTAAAGGATTCTTTGTTTTATAGAGCAGCATCAGACAAAAATTATGTGTTCATTAAGTGATTGTTAAAAAAGTAATCATGAATTTTGAATTGACATGTACCCGATTTATCTTAAATCTTTTAAAAACAGTAGTTCAAATTTTGATTTCGTCAAATTAAAATGTGAGAAGATCTTCAATTTTCAATTGCAATTAATTGAAATTCGAACACCAAAAACTCTTAAGTTTTCTCATTCACGGTTGCTTTTTAAGTACAATAATAATCAGCTACTTAAATTTTGACTAAATTAATTCCAGAAAATTTTTAACTCGTATATAATATGTAAATTTTAGGTAACATCGCTTTTTTTGACTTGATAATAAAGTTACATTAAAAGCATTAAACTACAATTTTGATATTCCACTTCTTTATAATTTCTGATGATTTTAAACGAAAGTCATGATAAACTTTAAAAAAATGACTGCAGATAAATTGTGATTTTTTTTGACTGCAGAGTTCACATTTAGAAAACGATCGTACGAAATCTCAAAATGCCTCCTAAAGTAGGAATTCTCACTGAGAAAGGAGAAAATGTTATCTTCTTACTCTAGACAAAACAACTAAAATTCTGCTGTCTCCTTCGATGGTACTTAGTGTAGCCTCTCTTTGTGATAATACACAAGGAAATGATAGGAAAATTATCAAAAAGATCATAACAGCTAAACGTGCGATAATTCAGGGATATTATCTTGGGGCCAAAGAATTCCAGTTTCTAAATAGGATTCCACTAAAACTTCTTCATGTTTGTGTATCTGGTAGACGTTAAATCCGATGTCGTTAGTCAAATATACTTCCACTGGCGTGATGTGGAGGGGGAGGGGGCCCCTCGCCTGACTGTGACTCAAAACTGCGAGTTCTTTTCATAAGTAGCTCTCACGTTACTTCAAAATGGGATATTAATATAACTAATTTAAGTTATAGCTCAACATATGTTAACTCTTCTGGGTATATATTTACATAGGCTTGTAGTTCTAATTCTCAAAATGATATTCCTAACAACCAAAGACAAATTATTTAATATTACAGAAATTATATCACACATGAATGAAATGTCAGCTTCCTCATTTTTTGAACTAAATTTATAGACGGTAAATTATATTGAAATGCTGGAGTTTTCTTAAATATTTTGTCTCTCCTATAATTCTACTTTTTTCACTAATTCTATTTGGAAACCTTTATACTATTCCTCTGTTTCCATGCGCCATAACCGGGATGAAATCTAATAAAAGTGTTAACTAGTGCATACAGAACATCATTTAAATATTGCTCTGTTTTAAGAAGACAATTTGTCAAAAAATTTTAAAAAAATGTTTAATTATGTACATAATATACACACTCATACCATTAACATCTTAAATGCTGTCAAAGAATATATTTATCTTTCACTATTAACATTTTTATAAATAAAATTTTCAGTGTCAAAATATAGATATTAGAATAGTAAAAAAAACTGCAAATATAAAAGGACATATATTTATATTTAAAGTTAAAAAAAAAGCATTCCGAAAAGATGCTTTTATCTCAATTTAAATTTATTACGCGTAAATCTTGCTTCAATAATTGATATTTTTATCTTTCGAAAATATAATATACTACTGGGAGTAGAAAATAGCTTATTTTTGTTACGTCCGCATAAATTGTGTTGCAGAGTCAAATTTTTTAGAAAAGGCAAACGAGAGAAAAAAAAAAAAGGAGATAAAAACTTAGAAACTTTGCATTCAATTTTGATATAAAACCTTATTTTCTGAATGTTATAATTTCTGAATGAAAAATTGATTTGTGCTCTAGCATAAAAATATAAATAAAAAAAAATTTACAAATAAAAAAAAATGTACATCTTTTTATACGATGTTTGATTACAGAAAAACTAAAACCGCTTATATTCTAGGTTTGATTTTTTTCGAAAATCTGACAATTTATTCGATTTATTAATTTTCAATGCAATACATATATATCAGGCAATAATTTAAAATCACGCCAAAGTTTAAAAAATGATTGCAACATACTGATGGCAAGGTAAGTGAGAAAACTTGTACCACGATATTACTATATCGTCTAAAATCCCCAAATCCTGAACCATTTGCATATTTAAATCTAAAATTGCTTAATTTAAATAAAAAAAAAACTTTTCTTTAAAAAAGTAAATTTCTCTTTAATAAGAACTGCATTTCTTAAATTTAAACAAGTGACATTTTTTTTTTTTTTTGAGAAAAACAAATGATTGATAATTTTTGTCCCATACTGTACCTATAATATATTTCTAATTTTTTAAATGTTTGTTTACTACATTGTAAACCGAAAAATATTTAGTAAGCCGATTACAGCCTTGAAAGCCACATATTTGATATGATGATTTTAACCATTAACAATAATAACTAAATTAGCTATTTTCAACACAGAATTTATTAAATGAATTCTTGATAAAATTTATCATCAAAATCTTTAGTCAAATTCTATTTGATATGCACCTGAAAAATTTATATAAATATACAAAAACGCTTTTCTTAGTTCGCATCTAATTTCTTTCGATAAACTCGTCATGACAATCACTTGAAAATAATAAATCTTAGTCAGTCTCTAACACCATATAATAACTCATTTGTTCAAAAATGGGCTTCCAAGGAAGTAAGTAGACCATAAAGGAAGGGGGGGGGGATATTTATAATCTGTAAAGTACCTTTCCCCTCGGCCTTAGAAGAAATATTTTAATAAATTAAACATATAGACAAAAGGAATAACATTTTATCTGCAAATGTAAAAACCTGAAAACCTATAAATATTTTACTTGTAGGAACAATACTTACATAGAAAAATATTAGTTTTATTTTCCAGAAAATAGAATTTCTCTACAGTTAAAAAATTTTAAAAAATCTGTTCATTATATATGATTACATTAAGTATTGTCCCTGTAAATCAATAGTTCACAGCAAAAATTTAGTAACTCTTTTATTTCGGATTTGATTAAAATAAGATTTATAATTTCCACAGACAAAACATATTTAAAAACATTTGTTACTCTTGCAGTTTATTCTTCAAGAAATAAACCGCACAAATCGCAACAGAACAAATATTCAAAGTTGAAATTCTCTATTTTCAATTAAAAATATATTTTATATGCCCTGGAAGAAATCTAATTAAAAATATATGAAAAAAAATCTTAAAATTATAAAAAAACAATGAATTTTTAAATATAAATGATACTGGTTACTTCATTAATTCTTACATTTCTAAAAAATACACCAACTAGTTTTCTCTATCTAGGCTACTCGAAATATTAGACCAAATGTTTGGTTCATCAAATACTTGTCAACTTTGTCGAGACTTTACAGCTACAACAAATATATAAAGACATAAAGCAATCCTAAAGTGAACCAGGATTTTTGAATTTAATGGACAGCTAGTCGAAATCGAAACATTACCGACTAATAAGAGGCATCTAGGCCTTTTGCCAATAACACTTTACCAGTAATTATTGCTTGAGAATTCAGAAATCTTTAAAGCAATGATATTGGGGTTACTAAAGCTGGATATCTATTAAATTGTAGGGAAAATCGGGAGGAAGAATTAATTCATCGACGCTAGTTTTCAAAATTTGTTGAAATAGCCTTCATTAAAAAATTTTAAAATTATTACTTACTTTATTCAAAATCATAACAAATAGGGGACATTCTTTCCACCTGAAACACTAAATAATAATTAAAAAAAAAAACACCCAAAACTTACCTGGGTAATTCTATATAACTGAACATTCCATACATGCCGGAAAAAGTTATCTTCAATGATTAATCTCAAGATCTTGCAACAAAATCAATCAAAATTGTTCATATGTCAATCAATACAATTTTGGTGCAAAACACCGAATATTCCAATCCGTCAAACGTCTATAACAATATTCTCCATTTAAGTCGAACAAAAACCGAATTGAGAAACCTTTTAATTATATTTCGTCGGTTCCATCGGTTTTGGTAAAGATCTGTAAAGTTTTGAAGATTAGGATTGGATTAAAGTATATGACGAATGATCGATATTTTTTCCAACCAATGATTGCTTCTCTTAGGGTTACTTTAATCAAATAAGAATCAAATGAGAGGTCGAGAGGTTGATGACGTAGCTGAAGGTACATCACCGTTTGCTCTTGAATGCAAGAGGGCCGGTGAAACATGTGAGTGGGTGGTTCTTAAAAGACATCTAGAGGGATTGAAAGGATCTACAGCTTTATTTATTGCGCTCTTCTTTTTGACTAAAGTTTGCGCCAAACAATTTTTTACCAGAAATAATGTGTTCTCTTCCTATCATTAAATTCTCAAGTTAGATGTGGAGATAAAATAAGTTTCTGTGTTTATCTGATGAAGGGTATCTTTAATTGCAGAGCGAAAACGTAAAAAATGTTTCTTTTATGTTTTTCAAAGTTATTGACAAATAATTATAATAATTACGTAAAGTTTAGAAAGAAAGGGTTAGGGAAGAAAATCTTTAGAACGGCCTTTTCATTAGTTAGTTAATAAAAAAATTATTAAAGTCATATTAATTTATATATATATCAAAATTATATAATTATAAATATTTTATTATATATCAAAATGCAATAAAGTTTACTTTGCAACTATTTTGATCGAAATTCTTTTTAGTTCACATTAATTAATGCCTCATTTTTTATTTACTCTTTAATTTAGAGGAAGAGAAAATTCTTTTCATTGAAAGAATGGATAAAGTGTATGGAGCGTTGATCTAATAAGCAAAAGAAAAATGTCGCTATGAACGTCAATTCAAGAGCGATGTTGTTTTTTTAAACAGCGATATGGTTATGGATTTTAACGTCTTAAAAATCCTGTTACCACAAGAAACGATTATTTTATATTAAAAGTGGGCTACGCCGATAATCTCATGTTTGCATACTGCAAAAAATAAGAGAGAAAAATTAGAAAAGCAATTTTTGGCATTTCAATTGCATTGTTACCTCCACAACATAGAATGTGTGCGTGTTAACTGACAAACTAAGAATACCATTTCGTTTTTTGTGACACTTTCACTCACTTAGCACATGCTATATAAAATACATATTTTATCATGAAATGCGCCGAGAAGAAAACAGTTAACAGACAATCTGTATCATAAACCAACTGACTTACAAAATTGTAAAGCAACAGGTTAAAAAAAAATGGTTCTTGTAGTTTTCAAAATAACTGAGCAAACAGCTATGAAATGAATCGATTCAACGCTTTTTGATTTTTGGTAACCTTATTTCTGAATTATTTCCTTTAATGAAACGCAACTTCTTCCTCAGTAAGCGCACAACCGTAATGAAACTGTTATCTTAATAGTAGTTCCTTTTTAATCACATATGCATTCTTCTATCAGTTATGCCATTTACGTTCGGTGCTATCTTCTCTACATACTTTTATCCATACGACTTTATGTGCGTAGGAGGAAGAAAAGACCTGGATTTGAAAATAATACCAAAAATTTATATTATATATATACATATTCATACCTAAGTGATACAGTACGTCAAAAACGCTGCATTACTTTAATTTTGGAATTCATTGATATCTTGTTAGGGGGAAAAAGCTTGGAACAATGTAGCGTAAGACAATGCACAATTAGTATCTGTTTGTCAATAGATTATGACATCACGTGAATTAATTGCATTTAATTTTTTTAATTCCTTTTCAGCTTGAAGATAGCCAGCGATATTTGCATCTGTAATCGACGTGTGTCATCACTTGCATTCATATCCTACTTACTTATTCCTATACAGCATTATGAATTGGATATAAAGGAATAATGAATAAAATATGTCACTATATACGACGCTATTATAATGTCACTATGTATACATATTTAATAATACACTATTTTAATAATTATATTATAATTATAATTAATTAATTAGATCTTTTAATTAAAATAATGATTTTGGCTAAAGAAGATTAATAACTTACAAAAGATAGTTTGTAAAGTTGGGACTGAATTCACTTTGCTAATAATAAGTCTAAATAATTAGTCGCCATCATTTGCAAATATAATGTATTACAGAGAAGTTAGAAGACATAAATGGTTTAACAATTTGTCTGCATATTGCTAATTTTTTTTCCTCTCGGAGCATCTATACCCCATGCTTACAATGGCTGCACCACTGGAAACCATTTGATAGAAAAATTAAATAAAAAAATAATTAAATAGTTTTATTCATTACATTTATTGCATAAATGCTCTAACATTTTGTCTGCATGATACTCCTGAAATCTACTTCTGGAGCATTTATACCCCTTGCCCTCAGTCGCTACACCAGCTACCATTCATGCAAATTTCTTATAATTAGTCATCACCAGTGGCGTAGAGAATGTAAGAGGCGTTCGGAACATAACATGATTTTTTTTTTTCGCATCCGTGCATTAACAAATATAAACGGAGTCTGAGTCATGATTTTATTTTTTCACATCACGTCAAATTTGATTTTACAAAATGACATAATTGCTCTTAAGTTTTGCCTGCTTAACGCTCTCTAAGTCTTTCTCCTAGAGCCAGAGACATTTCTTGCCTCCAGTCTCCCCGTGAAAAACTACAACTTGTATTATTAATCTAAAATTAAATCATTGATTTCTAAATGCTTCTTTTAGAAATATAAATTG